>JAKSZP010012622.1:0-30122 GCA_022478985.1 Massospora cicadina
TCGTGTAGCGGTAGTTGGGCATGCCCCGAGATCTTTTTTGTCGACCCTGATCAGGCGCGCCCCCTGTGTTCATGGTGTAACGCCCTTGGACACTTGATAGTGGCTGCACACAGCTCGAAAAAAGCCCTCTTAGCCACCACCCAGGGGCCTAAACCAGGCCAAAAACGATCCCACGTGGCTGCAGCAGCAATTCCAAAACCCACACAATGGGTTCCCATTCAAGACCTGTCCCTGAGGCCTTACGCCTAGCAGTTGAAACAGCTAACCCCACTATTGGTATGGGACACCTTCGCGCTCATGCCCCCTTCCAATGGGCACCCCCTCCAATCTCCCAGAGTCAACTCCCTCTCTCACCAAGCGCGCAAGGCATCTCCCACAGGGTGCCCCTCGTCAGCCACCCCCACTCCAGGGCTCCGCGGCACCCCCACCAACCTCCACCAGCGATTTATCGCATCAACCTCAGCTCCCAATGGAGCTATGCCCACCAGCATGGACTGGCAACTCGCGGCCTGCGGTAGAAGTGCCACCTCAAAGAGTCCTACCCCAACCCCACAGTCCATTTCGCGCGGATCCTTTGCAGTGTTGGAGGAAGTGAATATGGACTCAGACTCATCAAATGGGGACACCGCGGAGGTCACCATTGAGCACCCTCAGGTCCTTCCCCTGCAACGGAGTGGGGGCAGCATCCCTAGGCTGGCTTACTGGGTCCTCCGCCCCCACCCCTCTCCTTCCCCTCAGAACCCTCGACGCTCCTCACGGATTGCAGCTAATAGTCAAGCTAAAGGACTCAAAACTAGCCGCCTCACAGCAGCAGGTTTAAGCGCTGGCAACCCCCCCAGGACATGGAGGGGAACAGCTATGAGTCCCCATGGCAGCACCCCTGGCCCTGCAATCCATCAACGCAAAATGGGTTGCGGGACTTTAAGCGGACCCGCCTCCTCTGAAACTTTAGGTCAGCACAAATTGACATCGCTGCTGTCCAGGAGCCCCATATCCTCCCCCACGAACAATCTGCATGGAATGAACAGTTTGGAGGCAACTCCTTCTGGACAAACCATGCCGCCCTTATTGTTTTGAATCCCCGGGTTAAACCCATTCTTTTCACAATATCTAGGTGGCCGCCTCATACTGGCCAAATTCACCACTCCTGACTTCTCCTTCTTCACTGCAAGCATCTACCTGCCTAATGCAGGTCAGGAGCAAAATCGGCTCTTGGAAGAGCTCCTCCAACTCAATCTCCCACGGAATACAGTCCTCTTAGGAGATTTCAACACAACCATAAGTCGCGTCTGTGACTCTTACCCCCCTGCAGCAAAGGAACGCCCTGGATCAAGTCGCCTCCAGGATTTCCTTCGCCTGAGTGGCTTTATAGATGCGCTTCCACCCTCCGCGTCTGGCCTAGGTTGCATGACTAGGATCCAGTATGATGGAGGAGCTTTCCAGTCAGCGTCACGCATAGATATGGCACTGATTGGCCCCCTGATAATTGGCCGCGTCTCCTCTCCCATCTCTCGTGACAACCATCTGAGTGATCACAGGTCACTCACCGTTGTCCTCACCACCACTTAGACCGTCGCATAGGTTCTGGCCTAGGGTTGCCCCAGCTCTTCTCAACAACCCCTTCACTAAGGAGAAGCTGTCTATGACCATCCGGGAGACTCTCACCTCCCCCCACCCCACCTACTTGACCACAAGGCTAGATGGGCGGTGACCAAGGAGGGCATCACCCGCGTTGCTTACAACTGTGCCAAAGCCCAGATGACTGCAGCTCGCGCCAGAGTCAAAAGGGCGGAAGCCAGAATCAGACACCTAGAGCGAAACTACCAGCCTTCGCCCTCTCAGATGGTTGGAAGACTGGGAAGCGGCGCAGGAAGCACTCCCGCTTGGAGCTCACACTGCAGGAAGAACGGGCAGCAAACTTTACAACATCTCGTTACTATGCTCAATGGGAACGCCCCACCCGCTTCTTCTTTCAGAAACAGAAAAGCCCGGTCAACAGCGCAGGATATTACTGCACTGAAGATTGGCACTACAACCACTTCAGATAAGGAGGAAATCATGCAGGAACTACACCGCTTCTACTCCAGCCTCTTTCATGCCACCCAGGTGGACCCGTCGGACATCCAAGACTTCCTGTGGCGGGCTCCAGAGCCGCCCATTGACCCACGGGCTGATGAGGCTCTACTGGCGCCTATTTCCATCCAGGAGGTTATGGAAACCCTTCTGAAATCCCCACGGCTTAAAGCCCCAGGCCCAGACGGAATACCCTTTGAGGTGTACCTTCTGGAACCTGCAGTGATAGCCAGAACCCTCCGCGACCTCTTCGCTGCACTCTTGGTGAATGGCGAGGTCCTCCCCGACTCCAGAGGCTCAATCACGACCCTCATTCACAAGAAGTCAGACCAGAGAACCTGGCGAACTGGCGCCCCATAGCGTTGATCAACACAGACCACAAGCTCTTCACGAAGCTTCTGGCCAACCGCATCACCAAATGGGTGTCACCTCGCCTCTCCCCATCCCAGCACGGTTTTATTCCGGGGAGGTCGTTATGGGACAACTATAATGACCTTCACGTGACTTTGACTGCTAACTCTCGTAAGGTGAATGGCTTTGTGGCTCTCCTGGATACGGAGAAAGCATATGATCAGGTAGCCTGGAAGTATATTGATGCTTCCCTGGCCCGCTTCTATCTCCCACCCGCAGCTAGGCGCTGGATATCAGCGCTCTATGACCAGCTCCACACCAGAGTCCTGGCGCCAATGGGTTTTACAGTGGCAGTGCCAGTTGGACAAGGTCTCCGGCAAGGGACCCCCTGAGCCCTATCCTTTTTAACATCACCCTTGACCCCTCTTGGCCTCCTTACAGGACAAGCTAACAGGGTTTATGGTCCCAGGTAAAGCCCCCACACGCACCATGGCATTTGCAGATGACACTGCCATTGCATTTGGCTGCCCTGGGGATGTTGCCCTCGCTGCTGTGACCATTGAGAGGTACACCAAGGCGTCCAACGCCATGGTCAACACCTCCAAGACAACAGTTGTACAGGTCAGCTCCCCCACCTTCCCCCCACCATTTGGTATTGAACCTGAGCGCAGTACCTTCCGTCACCTGGGCGTTCTCACCAACCAACAAGGAGTTGCGCTAAAAGTCAATGAGGACTTGCTCCTTGCAGCAGTTAACTCCAGGATTGCCAGCTGGAACCAGCGGCACATCACCCCCCAGGGTTGAGCTCTGATGGCCAATGTGTTCCTCCTCTCCAAAGTCTGGTTCCTAGCGCACGTCTGCCCATTCACAGATGCCTTTTATACGCGGCTCAATGTACTTCTCCGCTGTTGGATCTGGGGCTCAAACCATCCACCAATGGCCCTCTCAACCATTTCCCGACCCTGCAATGAAGGGGGCCTAGGGCTTCTGGACACGCGATCTCACGCCACCACAATCTTCCTGAAGTTCCTATGGCCGATTGTCTGCTGGGACGCGACCCCCATGCCCCAATGGGCGCCCGCCCTCCGCCAGTCAGTGTCAGCAGCTCTGGGTCTTCCTAGAGCATCTCTTACCTCATTAGGGGAGTGGCTCACAAACCACCCAGGCCATCGCCTAAAACCATCCTCATCCCCCTACTGGAACCAGGCTCTCCTTGCCCTGAAATGAGTAGGCGCGCGGATCCACCATGCCTTCCCATACAGAAGGGAAGGCCCTGGCCTCAGCCCCCGTCGCCATGCAATTGTGCACAATGGACAAGTTGTCACAACTCGCCTCAACCCCTCAAGATCGTCCTCCCATCCGCCCAAGACTCCTTGAGCTCCTCCCTCCCTCCGTGAGATTTGACCTTAAGGAATTGTGGAAGGACGTCTATCACCCCATCCTGTCAGCAAAGGTGTCCAACAACTTATGGAGGGTGCTCCACTGTTCATGCAGGACAGGGGACCGGACTGGCCCTACCTTCCAGCACCAAAGCTGCCCCCGCTGTGTGGAGCCTATTGACTCCCACCTCCATCGTTTTTTCACCTGTCCAGGTGTCGCCGCATTTTGGCCAAAGGCCCGCGCGCTCCTCCATGCTCAGCCCTGGTCTGGACACCCTGTGCAAGACCTCATGTTTGAGCAGACATTGCCTGGTTGCCACCGACCCCTCCGTGTCCTCGCCTATTCCACAGCCATCTGGACCATCCATAACTCCTTCCTTCGTGCTGCCTTTGACCAGCAGGTGTGGACCCTTCCACACATGATCACCCACTTTCAGGTACACTTTGAGATGGCCCTGAAGGTCTGCACTATGTCGCCAACCCTCCCCCGCTCAGTTGTCACTGCAGCACGGCTCTGGCGCGCAAACCCCCCTCCCTTTCTCGATGCCTCCTCCCTCCCCTTCCCTCACCTCAGGCTCTTAGGAGCCCGGGCATAATTCAATAAACATCGATGAATCCCCCCCTTGGGTTGGGACCATCTAGTACTAAAAAAAAAAAGCTGAGGAGGCTCAGGTCTCAGTGGAATCAAAACAAACTCCTCAATGTGGGGCTACTAACGTCTTCTCAAATCCATGGGCTTCCCCTCTACTTTCATCTGAAAAAAAGATGAAGGTCATAAAGTGGTTATGGATTATTGTCAGCTTAAAGCTGTTACCCACAAAAATTCTTATCTACTACCTCACATTGATGATTCATTAAGACTATTGTCTGGGTCACAGTTCTTCTCAGCCATGGGACTTGCTAGTGGCTACTGGCAAATCGACCTGGCTCCAGAAGACTGTCAAAATGCGCCTTAATTTCTAGTGAGGGGTTATTTGAGCCTACTCATATGTCATAGGGGCTTTGTAATGCCCCTGCTACTTTTGCTAAGTGCCATGGATGGCTTATTTGGTGATTTGAAACTTTCCTGCGTTTTCAATTGGTGTATCCCCCCTTTAGGTTGGGACCACCTAGTGCTAAAAAAAGAAACCTTCCTGCGTTTTAGTTTATTATATGATTTTATTATTTTCTCTGACACTTTTAATGAGCATTTAGCTCATTTAAAGAAGTATTTGGCTGAATGCGCCGCACTTTGCTCAAGCTAAAACCATCTAAGTGTGCTTTTTAAAAACTGAGATGGAATTCTTAGGCCTTAAAGTTAATTGTGATGGGATTTTACCATTATCTGGTAAGATACAAGCTATTTTGGACATGCCTATTCCTAAAAGCTTGCATGATATTCAAGCTTTTTAGGGATGGTTGGTTATTACCAACAATTCATCCCCCATTTTTCTGAGATTTTGAATACTTTAGTTTATTTATTGCATAAGGAAGTTCATTTCTTAAGGGGAAGAATCGCAACAGCAAGCTTTTGATCTTTTGCGTCAAGCTTTAGTTAGTGCCCCAATTTTAGCCCTTCCTGATTTTTCAAACCCTTTTATCTTATTTACCAATGCCATTGATGTAGCTATTGGGCTATTCTGGCTCAGCATGATTCCAAACTGGTAGATCATCCCATCGTTTACATAGTAATACCCTTTCCATAGAAGAACTCAATTATAGCATTACTTAAAGAGAATGCCTCGCAGTCCTATATGTCATCAAGAATTTTTGCCCTTATCTCTATGGCAAACATTTTACTATCATCATGGATCACGCTTCTTTAAAATTGTTACAACAATGAAAGATCCTGATGGACGCTTAACTATATGGCCATTACAGCTTCAGAATTATGACTTTTCAATGCAACATCGCGAAGAAGCTATACACCAAAATGCTGATGGACTTTCTCAATTACTTACTAACTTTAAAAACTGCTGATAAAGATCATATCTATGATCTGATTGGCAGACCTGAACGATGGTATCGTGAATCTAAGGACGTTATAGTATAGATACAATCCTTAACTGAGAATACTTAAGTTAAAGAAGGTTCTTTATATAAGAAATTGGGGTCTAAATAGCTGCTTTTTATTCGGCCTTCTTGAGGACTAGTATTATTATGGAGGCTCATAAAACTGGAGGGCATAAGCTGTCTCTAAGATTTTACAGTGGTTGAAAAGTCGTTGTTATTGGGATAACATGCTGGAAACTGTGCACGATGTGTTGGAAACATGTCTCACTTGCCAACAACAGCATAGTGGAAATCCGATTTACTACACAAAATTGTGGGACCTTCAGAACCTTTTTCCACTATGAGTATTGATGTGGTGGGCCCTCTCCCTAATGCTACTTATGGACATTGTTATATTATATTAGCTATCAACCATTTTACCAAATGAATTAAAGCTATCTCTGTTTCCCCTGTCACTGCTAGAGCTACTGAGTCCTTCCTTTTTAAGCAATTTTTCACCTGGCATGATAGCCCAAAAGTTCTATTATCTGATAATGGGACTAACTTTGTTTCAAAGGTGGTATCTAAGCTCAAAAATTAATGGGTATTTATCAGTCATTTACAACTCCTTACAATCCTTCCACTAATGGTGAGATCAAATGAGCAAATGGTACCCTTGTAGCAATTCTTCAAAAGATGGCCTCCAACGATCCCAGTAGATGGAATCTCTACTCACCTAGTGCAATGTTAGCTTATAGGGTTATCTATCATCGTATAATTGGGATTTCTCCCTTCAAGGCTCTTTATGGTCAGGATCATATTTTTACCTCAAGTGTATAACATATACTTGATGCTGCAACCTCACAAACAAATGATTTAGCTATGAGGAGGCTAGCTGATGAAATTATCAGAGTACAAGCCTTAGCTTCGAGTTCTCTTGCTGCTAAACCTTAAAATAGGGAACTAGAACCAATGCTATTCGACCTACCTTACCTGAATATCAAATTGGGGATCTTGTACTCTTTTATCATCATAGACCTGTAGGACGGTTTCACAAACTTGATACCTTGTGGTCTGGTCCTTACCATATTATTTATCGTCAGGGTATTGAATACTCCATTTCAGCTATTGACACTAGGACTGTTATCAATAGAATTCATAGTAGGTTTCTCCATAAGTACATTCCCCCTAGGCAAGATCTTGGGGGCATTGTTGTAAATTCAACTGCTGATGACCGATTATAATCAAGATTGAGGTTCAGTGTCTCAGTCTAATAAGATCTTAAAACCCCATCAGAGATATTCAATTCTCGGCTAGACCAACTAATAACACTCCAGAGATATTAGCCTCCTCTGACAGATGAGTATAAGCAATATGAAGGGACTAAGCAATCTGAAGGAGCTAAGCCCTTCACAAGAAGGTTAATCCCATCTAATAAGAACTTTATCAGATCTGACCATCACAAGTATATTAATAATAATCAGTAATATCATACCTCTATTAGAGAAGATCTTACCTCAGTTGAAGTACAAAGATCCTCACGAAGGACTACCAAATCTACTCCTATAAATATCCCTCATTTTTAACTAATAAAGCACCACTGATTTTGTCTTGTATAGCTCTATTTTGGTCAATTCATAACAAAATTCAGCATTCTGATTGGTATTTATTATTTAAATTAAACTAATAACTTCTTTGCCTTGTTTCCACCTTCACTAGAGCCACGAAACTAAAAACTTCGTAGCTTTCATAGCGCCTGAATATCAAAATTTCTCACGAAATACAATAGTATCACAATAGGCTACCCTATCTCACACATGGTATTATTTATGCGCTGGCCAATTCCTCTTGTCCTTTTTCTTTACATTTATTTTCCTCTTCAGCATTGTATCAAATGCCTGAGATTGTAATTCAATCATGATGTTGTCCTGCTGTTAGATATTGTTTGGCGCTCCTCCCTAAAGCTGGATAAATGGTGGAATACAGGATTGGTGGTAATGCGGCCCTTCAACCATATAAAAAGTTGAATGGCGTTTCCCCTATCTCTAAATGGTGACTAATATTATAGGCTAATGTGACCAAACAAAAATATTCACCATAAGTAAAGATTTTCCGTGACCAACTTTTGTAATGTTGCGCTAGAGTTGCATTCACTCTCTCCACCATCTCGTTCATTTCTGAGCAATAAGGAATGGACAAAGCTCCTTGTGTTCCTATTAGTTCGTTTAGTCTGGGAATCACATA
This sequence comes from Massospora cicadina, assembly GCA_022478985.1. Classification (NCBI taxonomy): domain Eukaryota; kingdom Fungi; phylum Entomophthoromycota; class Entomophthoromycetes; order Entomophthorales; family Entomophthoraceae; genus Massospora; species Massospora cicadina. Next base: position 8,019 of record JAKSZP010012622.1, read on the forward strand.
AGTATTAAAATTGGTAGATTGCCACTTAGGATATTTTGAGGACACCCATACTGATAGAACGCTTGTCCAATACAAACTTCGCTATACTCATTACATCAAATCTACTTAGGGCTTTCATTTCGACCCATCTGATTAGATGGTCTATCATGACAATTATGTACTTCACACTTCCAGTGCTGACACTCAACGGACCCATAACGTCTATGGGCACTGTTTGCCACGTGAGACCAGGCTGTATAACCTGTACCTCATGACATTCATGTGCGCATGTGTAGTTGGCACTCCACACAGCAGGCTAGATTGTCTGACATCATAGTTAATTGATTCTCAGTAGTATACTGGTGAATATGATCTACAGACTCCTTTAGGCCACTATGGCAAAATGACTTCATGAGTGGATCAGATGATTTCCATGCGTTATAACGGTTTATGAAAAATATATTTTCCCTCAATAATTTTAAATAACTGATAATTCTTTGAAATAATGTTCTCTACTGTTTTTCTTAGTGCTCTCCAAATTTCTAATAGTATATCCCTGATATCTCCTTCAATAATCCATTAAATTAGCAGTTTATCTTATGATATACCACTTGAACAATTGGAAAATCGTGATAGTCCATCAGCAATTTGGTACGCTGCTCCTTCTTTGTAGATAACTTTGAAGTCATATGCTTGCAGCTTTAAATCCAACATGCCAGTTGGCCCACGGGTTCCTTCTAATTGTGAAGCCAGTGCAGGGATGAGTGGTCAGTTATGACGTTGAAGTGCGTTCCATGTATGTATACTCAATTCTTTGCAGGCGTGGATTACCACCATGCATTATTGCTCTGTGATGTTATAGTTCCTTTCAACTGTCCAAGGGTTCTGCTCACGTAGGCTACTGGATGATCTACCCCAGCGTCATCCACATGACATATAATGTATCCAATCGCTGTTAATGAGAATCTATTTGAATTGTTAATTCTCAATTAAAAATTGGGTACTTTAACAAAGGGCTACTCATGAGATAATTTCAGATCTTATCAAAAAAATTTGGGGCCTCATAGTTCCGCATAAATTCAATTTTCAGATCCTTAGGAGGTGGAATAAGGGAACAGTGATTCCAACAAAATCTTCGATGAATTGGTGATAGTATCTGACCATACCCAAAAAGACTTAAATATCCTGAACGCTTTTTAGGATTAACATCTGTTTGATGGCTTCTATCTTCATTAATTGTGGCTGTAAAACATCAGAGTTTATTACAAACCCAAGTACTTTAGCTCTTTCTTAACGAAATGAATCTTGTCAGCTTTTTTCAGATTCACCATTGCCAACTGTCTAAATAAGTTTCCAAATCCTCTAAGCTATTGCTAAAGGTCCTTCTAAAGGCGTTGATATTATATAAGTATACCAGCACGCAGGATAACTTTAAATCACTGAGTATTAAGTCCAAATCTTGCTGGAATATCTCTGGCACATTTTATAATCCTTAGGGGCATTCTGGTAGGCTGATATAACCCTTGCATGGTAATTATTATACATTTTATGATCTTTCTTAGGAAAATTTGATTTGCCACTATCCCAAAATCTTGTCCATAGAAAAAATACTTTGTTTTTCCAGGCAATCGATTGCAGCAGCAATTTATAGCAGTGGATAGGAATCTTATTAGTGATTTTATTTAAATAGTAATAATTGATCACTACTTGATTTTATCCATCCTCATTTTTCACCAGGAGGATAAGACAATCTATGGGCCAATGATGGAATGAGGAGCCCATGCTACACTAGCTTGCTGATTTCCTCAATAACCTTATCTTTAACAGCTCTCAACCTACGGACAGGTCTCATCCTTATTAGGTGGGTATCCCCCAGTATCAACTTTGTGGGTGACTTTTTTGCCCATCTTAGATTGTGATCATTTTTAGCGATTATCTCCCAATATTTTTTGAATAATTGGAGCACATCCTCTTGTTGATTTCTGGATAAATTGGCCAGCTGCTCGTGATCAACTAAAACATTGACACAATTGGCAGATTCCACCAGCAATCATATTTCCCGCTATGACCCAAAGTTGTAAATTCACTAAGATCCACTGTTGGGAGGAGATGCAGTAACATGATGATTTGATTCTTTTTAACTTTCATTGATCTCTCCCAGATTGGCTATGAGTACTCTTATTTCTCCTTGATCAGGCATATTGATTACTGGCGCCATCCATGATTTAATCATCCATCTCCTCCATGGACTGACAATTTCCTCATATAGCTGTTCTGGGAGTTCGATTTTTAACCCTGTTTTAACCAAAATTTGAGTTCCTAGTGGAATAGTGTTCATAAAATTCTTTCTTAAAGGTATTTTAAAATTTTCCATAATTTCTGTCATCATTGATTCCCTTTTTTCCAACAAATTTATATTAAATGTGTACAATGTCATAATTATATCTCAGGATGACAAAATTATTCCTTTTCATTAATGGGTACTCACCCTCCGCTAATACAACAGAGGCAGTGTATGCTTTAATATCGTCAGAGTGTTTTCTTTAAAGTTACACTTCACCACATAATTCCTCAGGAACTCCATCCCAATAACTATATCATAATACAGATTGGCCAGCACTATAGCGGGAGCTGACATTGCCAGCAATCCAAACCAAAGTCCAAGTGCACTTTATACTCCAAAATATATGCTATGTCTGGTCTGGCCATTTCATACATTTTGATGCTCAAAGTTTGGCGAGATCTTCATGCATTCTACTAATTTGGTGGAAACGATGTTGATTGGCGCTCCACTATCAATTATTGCTTATACTATTATCCTATTGACTAGAATATCTTCATAAGTACACTCCAAGTACTGCAAAAAAGTATTTACTGAATGGTAGCAGATTCTTTTCTGAATCAAGAGTGTGAATTATTTGAGAAGATAAATCTTGTGTTTTCTTAACTATGCTTATAGTCAAGGGAACAATCGCCTCAGCCAACTTCGTTTTAACTAAATCTTCAGGTTTTTGGCTAATCTGAGTTTCTATGCTAACTGTTATGAATATGGTTGAGCAACCTCCTTACAATTTTGGGGTCAATCCTTCTTTACTTTAACTCGAATAATCACATTGACATCCAAGTTGACCACCTGATGAAGTATATCAGGCGTGTCATCCTCCATGAATAGATCAGAGATGAAATTATTATCACTCATTATATCAGGCGGGGCTTAATTTAATAGCAGTACTATGACGTCCATTGTATAGATTGCTGGTCCTTTCCCCAACTCTGAACTTACTTCCTTTTCCTTGATTTTTGCAAAATTAACTTGATCCTTCAGATTTTTGTCCTGACATTGGGCAATTACATAGCCATGTTTTCAGCATTTGAAACATCAACTTAACATTTTGCTCATTAAATTTGACATTTGGGCTTATTCCTCATTATGATTGATTCTCAGGCTCTTTAGAGGGTTCAGTGAATTTGACAACATTCTGAGCCTTAGTCTTAATAACTTTAAAAGTTCAGTTGGGAGATTTGAAAGTTTCTCTGAGCATTTTCAGATGATCCACCATCTGCAAGGTCATTGTTAAGGTACTAGTGCCTCTGCCATAATCTAATGCAGTTTGCAGTAGGGTTAAAGTGCTGCCTGCATGGCTATGCACACATTGAAGTCAAAAAGCACTTTTGCACTAGCTAAGATCTGCGACTCTTGATAAAGATGATCGGCAATTTTGGCCAGGGTCTCATATTTTTAAAGTTGTATAATCATTAATTTTTCTTGTGATTTGCCATCTGAGTAGAGCTTCCAAATTCTAACATGATCGTGGCTTTTGCTTCAATTTACAGCCAGTTGTTTCCATTTATGTGAGGTAACGCCAAATTCTAGCAATTGGTGCTGAGACAGTTCATTATGGTCACCACTTTCTGACGGTCTGCATAACTGAACATCGTCATCTCAAAGAGATGGAAAAGCGCCAAAGCGTTATCCTGGTAAAGGTCAGCCATTTTTGGTATATTATGAAACTCTTTGGTTGCTCCGCTCCTAGGAGAGTCCAGCCCAATGACTCATTAACTCTAGGCGTGGCTTTTGGAGTCACTTCCATCATACTAGCAAACGATTTAGGCATTCTTTAGGGTAGGGTGTCTTCCCAATTTGAGTTTCACATTTATTTTCATCATCTTCATTTGCCTTGAGTTGTGCATAATCACATTTGTGATTTTCTAACTCCTCAATACGCTTCATGTTTTTGCCTTATCCTCATGTACAAATTGGAAGCGTTCTTGGCCCACTTCACATTCAGTTTTTTGGATTAAAATTCCCTTAATGAGTTCACCCTCATTCTGCTTTAAAGATGCAAGTTTTCCACACAGGTCGTTATTCACATTCATTACTTGCTCAATCACTTTTTCCATTTTTATTTACGTGCTCCTCCGAGGTATAGTCATTGGCTTAAGATGATGAGCTAAGCACATTATGATTGACGGTCTCCATCTCCATCCAGAGCTTCTAAAGTTCATTCTTCTAAGACATTCTGGATTAAATTTGGCTTTTGATAACTCAACTGCCACCTGTAGTGAGCACCAATTGTTAGAATCAGGGACTCTCTTAGATTGTAGCTCGCTTTTGCTCCCTGATTAAACTGCAAAGATTCTTGACCAATTGCTTTGATTAACTGAACTAAATAAACTGGTACATTAATAGTATTAAAAATTTTTGAACTTGATTGCGCAAAAACCACTTGAGCATGAGTTCTAACGCTAAACATGTGCTTCTCTCTTTTAAGATACATTTTTACTGGTAGGGAACTCTTCCTATTCACTTCACACAGAGCCAAGCGGAGATCTAATAACAACAACCTAAGGATATCCAATCCTTGAATTCTTACCCCAAAGTGTAAGCTATACAATAAAAAAGTATAAACAACAAAGTTATTATCGAATTAAGATCTAACTTCATTAGGAAAATATGGGGGTTTTATAGTACACTTGGCGCACAGATTTTATGTACCCTCTGGATATTAATTGATTGTTCCCTCAGATGGTTTTGACCCCTGAGTTTTATGCTTTACAATACTGAAGGGTATCTTTTCCTTGATTACCCTTGAGTAGCTTAATCCTTAATGTTCAGCAACAAATATTATTGTCAATAGCTGGACACCAATAATTAGGGTCATGTTGCCTGATGACGCCTACTACCATTAAAATAAGTGTAAAAAACGCTTTGGTAGTTTTAAAAAACTCCCCACTTAAAGATCATAACGATTCCTCATATTAATCTGACTATCAGTTGTTAATCCCTTATTAAATATTTAATCAATTTTGTAGGAAATGATCACCAACAAAATACTAATTAAATTAATTAATGGATTTCTTCCATTGATTAAATATAACTAATAATTTATTCAGCAATCATCACTGAGGTATCAGATTAGAAATAACTTCCTTTGATATGCTTAATCTGTCAATGGGATGGATAATGTGGTCAACTGAAATTCCAACACATGTCCAGTTGACCATCAGTATTTTCATCTGTTGGAGCAAATTTAGGAATCGTGATTAGTGACAATAGTGAAATAGTTTAAATATAACTTTGGTCAGAAGTGCTTGGTTATGAGAAATACAGCTAAGCATTCACATTCAGTGACGCTAAAATTCCTCTCTGCTTTTTTTAGGGTTACACTGCTATAGTCTTTAGTTAGGTATACTTGTTTATTTAGTTGGGCTAGTTTTCCCCTATGGTAATGTCACCAAGATCAGTAAATAACACAAAGAATTAATAAATGTTCTAATGGATTATGACAGGCTGAGAGATGAATTCAGTACTGAGTAGATTGAAATCCTGACCTGTTTTTTATATCATTAAAAGGGAACACTCTCGTGTAGAAGCTACACCAAGGGCTTGTCCAAGTCAGAGAACCAGGGTATGAATTGCCTGTAGTATCCTACCAAGACTAGGAACACTTGTATGTACCATAGGCTTCAAGGTAGTGTAGTCTTTTCTATGGTGGCGATCTTGACCAGCAAAGGCTAAATTCCTTCCTTAGAGACCTTATTCCCTAAAAATTCTATTTACGTTTGATTATTGAGCACTTGGTGGGTTTGAGCTTCAATGATGCTACTCAGAGGTTATTTTAAATTTGACAAAGATGATTTAGGTGCCCACTTAAAACCCTGGATAAAATAGTAATATCGTTGAGGTTAACTAGGCACAAGACATCTTCAAATCACCTCTGAGCCCGTCCATAGCTTTTTGGAAGGCGGCAGAGGCATTGCATAGCCCCTGCAGCATTTGGGGTCAGTTCAAACAGCCCTTATCTGCAATGAGTGCACACATTGCTGGATCCTCATGAGCCAGCTTGATCTTCCAGTATCTTGTGGCAATTATCATTGCGGAAAAATTTTGAACCCCACTAGGAGACATAGTTTATTAGATGTTTGAGGGTTGGAGTATCTAACATTTCGCGTTACTGTGTTAAGCTTACAATAAACAATGATGGCATAATGGCTTCCAAATTTTTTCAAACAAGCAGGAGTGAAGACGCACAAGGACTTTTAAAAGGTACCAACAATTCTGAAGTTATAGGCTCCTTGGAATTGTGGTGACCTTGGCTTCTTCTACCTTGTGTTTTTTGGTAGGGGTATTAGCATATGGGTGAGTCATCACCCATTTTCTACATTGTGCACAACCTCCTTCATCTTTCTAAAGATGTACGTGGACATAGAGAAAAGGTCAGAATGTTCCTTCAAGAGCTCATCAACATTCTTCCATTGCTCTGGATTAAGGTTTGCCCCTATGGAGGTGGTGACCAGAGCTACAGTGGGAGGTTTTTCTAAACCAAAGTCACAAAGTCTTAAAAACCCACATACACAGCTTATGTCATTGGTTGGTACCAAACTTAAATAGGCTATTGGAGTACTTGTGCCCATGTTTCTAGCCTTTAAGGTCAAATTAGCTAGTAACACGGAAATGGAGCCAGTGTATGCAGGGTTGAGGATACCCAAGAAAGTTAAGATCTCCTTTATGGGCAGATTTCTGGTCCTGCAAATTTCTGGAAGGCCTTTAGGTGGTATATCACCTGAATCTTGGTGTGCAGTGTCAGGACCATGGGGTTTAATACTATGTATCCCTTAATTTTTTGTGGCCTGGAGACCTGAAGTTCATGGATGTTGGATTATAAGTTTTATTTTTCTTGGCCTAAAAGTCTTCACTCAGGTTACAATGTCTTGAGTGGTCTATCCTAAATATATGTTCATCCCTAAATGATATTTAGAGGTAGTCCGAATTGTTAATTGTAAAAAGAGAGTAATCTTTACTTTCTTAGAATCATCATTATATGGGAGATCATGGAGGTTTTCTTGGTGAATTTCCAAACGTTCTAGGCTAAGATCTATACTTGTTACCATCAGGGATTCTGCGGCAGGCTTGTCATCCTGATCAAACAAGATTCAATTGTCACATACATCTGATTTGAACCCTGAGATTAGGAAGCTTTGGGGGAGCAATAGTTGACCGCATAAGTCAGGGTTGATCCCAGATGTTGAAAGGCTGTGATTTCCGTTAGGGATTATCCCCAATAAATGTTTGAACTATTCTGTCAGATTAAGCACAATTCCCTTCAGCCAACACATCTGAATCTCCAATTTGGGTAGGAATCCTGACAACGCCCCTTTAGACCTTGGCGTGGGGAAAAAAGATGAAGAAAGAGACTATTTACGCGGTTTAATATTACCTTGAACGACCTCTACAATTGATTTTTTGTTGCCCTGCTTATAAATGACTTTGTAGGGCCCCGACCAGTGGGTGCCCAATTTGTTATTGCAGCATCCAGGACACTGATGGTATAAAAGGACTAGGTCACCTGGTTGGAAGGTGTGCAGGGGATCATGCTTGTAATTAAATAGACTAGTTTCTCTACTAGTGGTAGAAGATAGGTTCTCTGAAGCTAGAGCCTGGAGTTAGATTATTTCATTTGTAATGCTTCAAATAGTAACTTTGGGGTATCAGGTAAAGCTTGATCAAATTGTCCTGCACTTTATTATCTATGAGGATTTCTTCCATACAAAGCCTGGAAAGGCGACATCATAATTACCTAATTATAGCTTATTCTGTAGACCAGAATCGCACTAGGCAAATATTGGGTCCAGTGGATAGGGTCAGTTTGGCCATTTTCTAGAGGGTGGCAGTTAGGGTACCATTTTCCTTCTCTACTATTCCATTGGTTGTAAGATGGTATGGAGTGGAAATACGTGGGTGGATCCCATAAGTTCAGCTAAATCATTCACCAGCGATGATTGGAAGTTTTAATTACTAGAAAGAATTATGTTAGGGCACCCATGATGGGTGAAAATTCAGTTATATAAGAATGTGGTGGTAGCTTTTGCAAAACCAGATGGTAGAAATACAGCTTTGATCTACTTAGATATATGATCCACGGCTAGAAAGAAGAACCAATGACCATCAGAGGATTGAGGGAGAGGTCCCACAACATCAATGATGATATTATGGAAGTGTTCTCAGGACGGAACCACTAGATGTTGAGATTAGGGATTAGGTCCATCTTGACCTTTACATACCAGGTCAGACTCTAATTCATCTTGCATTGAAACAAGCTCCTTCCCAGTAGCATTGAGTCTTGAGCCATTGGTAAGTTTTCCAAATTTCCCGTGGCTAACTTGCCAAAGTCCCTCCAATAAGATGTCAGTTCGAGCTAAAGGATATATAAAAGGCAACCTTTTTGGACATAAGTTTGTATAGGAGGCCATTTTTGACTTGAAAATCGCCGATTTTTTTGCTAAATCCTTTGAAGGTAGGGTATTAGTTTTCATTGTTGCAATTGAGTTAATAAGTTGTAGAGTTGATCCTCTTTAGGGTCAGTTAAAGCTAATATGGGAGCTGAAATAGGCGATCTGCGTTTTGGTGTATAGGCCCTGTTTGATTTATAATGTAAAAATAGTAGTTTTGAAGTTTTAACGCCCACTGGACTAACCTCCTGTTGGGGTCCTTAATTTGCTGTAGACATCGCAAGGAAGAATGATCAGTAATTATGGTGAAATGTTTCCCATATAAATAAGGTCAGAAATTCTTAATATCTAGTAGTACCACCAAGCATTTGCGTTCCATAATGCTATAGTTGCATTTGATTCTGGTTAAGGTCTTGCTATAGTAGGCGATGGGATGGTCCACTAAGCTTTCATAATGCTGATTTAGTATGGCTCTGATTTCTATATCATTATCATCAGTAAAGAGAAGAAAGGGTTCATCAAAATTAGGATGTATGAGCACTGTAGAATGTGAGAGAGAGACGCATAGCAGGTGAAAGCCTAATGATGCTCTTATTTCTTCTGAAATGGTATCCCTTTCTTTGGTATATATACTAGTGACTCAGAAGAGTCGACAAAGTAGGAAATAAACTGGCATTAATATCCCAACATCCCTCAAAAAACTTTTATGTCTTGTTAGGAATAAAGGGGGATATCTTAAAAAGTCCAGGACCTTGTCGTCCATTGGGGATATTCTGGCTTTACCTACCTTATGGCCCAAGTTATTCCTTTTGTTCTGAAAAAAGAGCATTTTGACTGCTTTTTTTTTATGATGCTTTCCATAGATGTTGAAAAATTTTCATAAGATGATCTATGTGTTTGGTAAAGGTTCTCAAAAAATGGTATTATTAGTGAGATAAATTATCACACAAGAACATTTTAGATGCACCTAAAAGTTCGTCCATGGCGCGTTGGAAGATAGCAGGGCGTTACATAACCCATGCAGCATGTTAGTGGGCATAAAAAGTCCTTCACTTTTAATATGGCGACATCTTTCTCGGTCCTCCGGTGACAAATTGACTTTCTAGTACCTGATTGTGAGATCCATAGCCAAAAATAATGGGAACCCAACGTCAAGCGTAAGGAATCATCTATACTCAGCAATAAATAGTTATCTTTTCTTGTGTGATTGAATTGAGGCAGCAATAATTATGACAACATGGTGGCTACCATCCTTTTTCCAAACTAATTTGAGCAAGGAAGCCCATGGGCTTTTAGAAGGCACAAGTAACCCAGCTTCCAACAGTTGCTGTAACTCTAAAGCCATTTGGGCTTTCTCAACTTTAGATTTTTGGTATGGCTGAAATTTGATCAAAGTTGATCTTTAGTCTCAATTTGGTGTTTTTCCCAGACATTTTCCTGTATTCACCTGGTTCCAAGGAAAAAATATCACAATACTCCTCTAGGAGGTCTTTGACATTATGGCGTTCTTTAGAGGTAAGAATAAATCCAATTCTATTTTTGACCAGAGCTATTTTGGGTATGGGAAGGAATCCTAAATCTTGTAGAGAGCCAAAACAACTCACTTTGGCGATATTTTAATGGGAAATAGTTTTACATAAGCAATAGGAACATACTGAGGGACTTGAAGGGTTTGATTTGTTAAATTCTCTAATGAGATAGAGATGATTTCCCTTAAGCAGGATAAAAATTTACCGGACAGGGCATAGCTTTTTTATTGAATGGTTTGAGTATCCACTTAGATCCAAAACTTGATTATTAGGGGTGAGAATCTTGATCCCTATATCCATAATAACTTGTGAGCAAGAGGGTATTGTAATCGGATGGAGGGCATACAGAGGAATCCTATCTTTGGCGTGCACAGTCTCAGTGTGATGGATGGGGTCATTGAACACTGCCACAAAGCAGTTAGGCAAGAGTGTAAGGTAAGTGCCCAAATGCAGGATAATCCCGCTGCGGAAATGTCCCCAATCTGACTATGTGGGAAGCACTTTACTATGAAAGTTTGTGCCACAGTCAGGACTATACTGGCGCTCAGCAAGAGGGTCTGACCCCCAGAAAGAGCATATAAAGACTCAATGGCCTTGTCAAAGTCTGAGCTGTGGTCCATGTGCAGTTTCGCTTAAGGCCTTAAATAAAAATGATTTCTGATTTCAAAAAATTTGGATATTAAGTTTATTTATATATTATAGAAGACAAAACTGCTTTACACAGTTTCGCCAGCTCAGATTTATACTGAGCTTAGGGATAAGAACAGGTCTTGTTCTCTGCGGAGTCTTCAGGCATCTTCTGGATGACAGGCATAACTTGAGGATCTAGACCCTCAGTTCCCTTGTCAAGGCCCATTCTAGAACTAGGACCGGGTACCCTCGCAGTTGCAGAAACTTTTCTGCATTTATTATTTAGCTTCAAATTGTCCTTGAAGCTCAGGCCATTTTTTTTGTCTGTATTCTTAGATATTGCTAACAGGGGTTTGGCAGCCTCTGATTCGCCCAATAGCCATTTCTGAGAGGCTTGTCCATCCTCAACTGAAGTGGTGGCATCCAATTGGCCAAAGCGCAATTTACAAGGGTTATCCTTATTGCCCTTTTTAGTAATATTTTGTTTGGTGGCATCTGGTTGGCCAGAGCGCCATTTACAAAGATTTTCATCCTTGTCAATGCATTTGGGGACATCAGCTTCAACCGCACCTGGTTGGCCAGAAATTTGTGTGCACTGGTCCGCTCCCTGGTCGCCACATTTAGTTATATTTGTTTTGCAGCATCTGGTTGGCCAGAGAGCCATTTAAAAGGATTTTCTTTCTCGTCAGCCTCGCGATTTTTGTTTAGCTTCTATTTTGAGGCATCTGATTCATCAGATTGTCATTTAAAAAATTGTAGCTATTGTGCCCCTCTCCCTTGGCCTCAATCATCACCCTAGGGAAGATTAGAGCAATGTGGCGGTCAGGCAGCGCCTTGACCGTTACACTCAGGGGGTAACTTAAATTTCCTCCCAAGACTTTATATTTGACTGTGCAAATAGAGGATGGATAACTGAGGATGTGTGTTCGTTTTTTGTGGCTCCTTTACTTTTGACTGGGAGTTTGAATATTAACTGGATCTAATACCCTAATAACAAAAGGTATTTTTCTTTATGATTAATAATGCAGTTAAACTCCCAAATCAGGTTGACTCCAACAAGCAACTCATAATTATTATTTTCTAATTTGATAGCTGGAGAAGTAATTAGAAGTTCAAGATTGAGGGGCAAGGCAGAATACGCCCCAATCGCCTTAGTCAACTGATTAACTGTCATCCCATATTTAGCTTTGTGAATTAAGTCTGGAGCCATTTTTTATTTTCTAATATATGTCAGGAAGATATAGCGTTAACTGGGGAGCCAATAAAAATTATTTCCAGGACTTTAACCTAGTGAACGACTACCTCCACGTGAACCACCAAAGATTAGAATTAGGTATAAATGGCTAGTAGACTGTTGTTAGTGAATTGCAGCAAAGCAAGCGGAGGATTTTGCCGCGGCCAACTTGGGGTTGTTCAATCTAAAAAGGTTTTATCTTCCTGCGCATGGCTTCTCATAGAAGACTGACCTCCAAAATTTGTTTGGGCAACTGCCCAATATAAAAATAAGAAAGTTGTTGATTTTATTTCCTAGAATAGAAAGGGGTACATCAACTTCTGCTGGGCAGCTAGCGCAAAACATCCCAGGGTGCAGGGAATAGAATTAGAGCTAGAACAAGGGTCTTGAGGCACTTGAGTGTTGTCAGCATAGGGAGCATCTTGCCCTATAATTACTGGTCTTTTGACATCTTATTCTGCCAACTGCAAAAAAAGTTTTCAAAATGGTTGTTTCTTTTGAAAAAAGTGCAGAATAATCCAAGTGTAGGTGAATTGGGGGTATAACTGCTAAAACTTGGGGCTGGGGCTTATTATTGTTAAAATGAGGTGTCCCAGTGAGTTTATGTAGTTTGTAAGGGATTTCCAGGAAGGCTTCCTTGATATGAAGGAGAGAAGTCAAGTTATATTTCACCGTTTTATGATATAGTAGAATATAAGGGATATGTTTAAACGCCAATAACAAGGTGATGATAGCATCACCAATGTAAGACAATTTCCTGCGACCAAAGTTTGAGCCTCAAGGTAAAAATGATGTGCGATCTCCTTGATGGTCTCTCTCCAATTAAGCTTATCTTAATAGAGGTTTTTTGGTTAGATAAGATTATGTCGCTCCTGAATTCCAGAAGCAAGGCAGTCTTAGCTTCATTCCCTAAAATGGCAATGCATTAGTTATGGACCATAATGTCTTAAGCCGAGCGACTATGACAGTTTGTCAGGTAATTGTGCCATTGGTTATTGGTGGCTTCTTACATAATGCTTTATTAGCAATATAGGAAAGAGAAGATTCTCCCTTCTACTGTTATGTACTTTTCTTTAAACAAGGGTTAAACGTACCACTTGGGGGATTGGAAGCTATACAACATGAACTGACACTAGGAACATGCTTTCGCCTAACAAAGAAGCGGTATCTCAGGAATATTCTTGAGGATGAAGCACATTCAAGTGACATTGTAGGTCGTTAATATCTTTGATTACTAAATATAATCTATCATGGGCAGCACAAAGAGACGATTTTGTGGCAACAAGCTGTTATAACTGCCACATATCATTTTTAACTCGGTAGTGGTACATCAGAGTTTTAATTGATGTTGCTTAGTGGTGAGCACTCTTTGCTTCAAGACATGTACCACAGCAGGTAGGGTTGCCAAGTTCCAAAGGCGTTCAAGATGAGTGGTTAGGGAATTTTCAGGGGAGAGAGGCACCCCATCCTGAGTGATTTGGGCTCCTTGAGTGATGCATACTAATTTGGACATCAAGATTTTAAAATTGCTGGATTAACGCTTATAGGCGTTTGTCAGGGATTTCTGGGCCAGCAGTAGGACCAGGAGGTCCCAGTGGCCCAGAGGGTCCGTCTCACCAGCCACAACTTGTGGTCCTAAAGAGTGAAGATTATTTTTTCCAACAATTAGAGGAATTTGTCCACGGAGGTCATACAATTATCAAAAATCAGTTTATAACTCAAGGGTACATTTTCTGAACTGATTATGAATAACAACCTATAGTTGACTAAAAAGATTAGTGAGTTCCATTTGAACAATTCTCATGATACTTTGATCCAGATGGGTTAACACTTCTTGTATTTCATTAATAAGCTGCCAATTTTCCAATATATAGTTGTCAGTATTCACTACCAAACTTGGATGAAGATTTATAGAATCGGAGGAGTTGCAAATGTATTGTCTCCAATAACTGCAAATGGGTGAGTAGTTCCTGTTGATATAACCTGCTATTTGTAGTAGATGATACACGGTGGGATGTACAAATTGACGCAAATAGCATTCTGTACGCTTAGCTCCAACCTGCTACATAAATTAAAGAACTTTGGGCCAAAGTAATCATAGAGGCCAGTACTTCAAGAGCCCATCTTCTATTAGCTTAGCTTTGGGGAAAAAGGCCCTAGATAAGAGAAGCTGGAGGGCTTTGGCGAAGAATGATAAGTGCAAGTGATATTGCTCTGTGAATGGAGAATGGAGGGTCACCTCCAACGACAGGAAAATAGAATGTCGCAGGTCACTGATATATCTTCTCATGAATATTGATCGGCCAGTCACTGAGATGGGCAGCTTCATGATCCGTGGCGTTTTCCAAACCTGAGTCATTATTGCTCATTTATTATTTTTAAATTTTCACTGTGAACTTGGGGTAAACCTGGCAGTGAGAACCAGTTTTGTCAGGACCACAGGGGTTGATACCACGTATATCTTATTTTTGAGGCCAGGAGACCCAAAGGTCCTGAATGTTGGATTATAAGTTTTTGCTTTTCTTGGCCAAAATGTCTTAAACTCGGGTTACAATGCCTTGAGTAGTCTATCCCAAATATATATTGGTCCCTAAATGATTTTAGAGGTAGGTAAAATTGTCAATGGTAAAAAGAGATTAATCTTTATTTTGCTTAGAATCATCATTATATAAGAGATCAGGATTTTTCTTGGTAAATCTTCAAGCGTTCCAAGTTAAGATCTGCACTTGTTTTTTATCAGAGATTCTGCTACAGGCAGATCATCCTGGTCAAACAGGATTCAATTGCCACATACATCTGGTTTGAACCCTAAGATTAGGAAGCTTTAGGGGAGCAACAATTGACCGCATAAGTCAGGGTTGATCTCCAATATTGAAAGGCTGTGATTCCATCAAGGATTATCTACAATAAATTTTTGGGCTATTTTGTCAAAATGAGCTCAATTCCCTTAAGCCAACTTTAGCTGTAACTCCAATTTGGGTAGGAATCATGACATCCACTATAAACTGTGACCCTTAATGAATTACCTTGTGCTCCACCAAATAGACAGGCATCCCTTATGTCCCATCCACTAGTGAGGTGGTAGTTTCATGCGCAAGCCTCAAATGTGGTAATCAAGTCAGTCAATTCAGTTTACTGATTTTAGCAACTAGGTCTGAACATTTTCACGTTCCTTGCCACCCTTAAATGTCTCAAACACCAAGGGTATGAAGTTACTGAGCAAGGATGGATTTTTTTCTGCATAATGGATGATGGCATTATATATTAAGAGAAATTAGGTGCTCAGCAATTTTATAGCTAGGGTTGTCCAGGCCTATGGCTGAGGCGCTTAAGGGTAATTATCCCAAACTGGAAGGAGAGCGCAGAGTAGGCTCCTATGGAGCGATGCATTAAGGCCTAGTTATACTGTACTCAACTAAATGGGCAGATAAGATGCAATTTTAACCTCTTCATTAATTTATATAAGATTACATTCACTGTAGACCCGCTACCTAATATGACAAGTACAGGAATTTTAGGAACTATAATTGAAAATCAAGTGGCAAACTATCAAATTGAGGATTAAGGGTAAGAGAAATTGCTTACTTGTCATGATAATGGGCAATGATAATTATTTTATTACTGGTAGTGTTCAACTCAAGGTTCCAGGACTCTTCAATAGTGACCTATGTGGGCTTTCAGCCTTGAATAGAGGCATGGTGGGGATTGTGCCAGCATGAAAAGCCTCGGTATTCATGCTGACCTCTCTTTTTGTAATAGTTACATTCCACCTCTTCCACTTGACGTTTAAAGCTTTCCTCCTTGGTGTGTCAGCAGCCCTTACAATAAGAGCAAGTGGGTATTTCTTTATTCTTGGCCTCCAGCGCATGCACTCTGGGTCTAGTTGAGTTTTGAACCATTAAGGGGTACTTGTTCAGAGTGGATGCAGAGATCTCTTTGAGTGCCTCATTAATGTCACAAATGCTAGTGAAGTTTCGATTAATTCTATCATATGAAGCTTAACTTTTGCCGAGATTAGAGCGCAGAAAAGATGAGTACTTAGATAATATATAGAGATTCAATTAGTAGTATTAGGCGGTTGTGCACTACCATATTGTGACGTGAAAAATCAAGGGCGTATCCCTTGTTAAGGCGAATGGCCATGAAGCTTAATTTTGACTTGTATTGGATTTTAGGTTATCTTTGTGCTTGCTGGTGCGTTTTCACCTAAATATAACAATATTATCGCAGGAGAAGTAGAACTCTCTACTGCCATAATAATTGCTTCAGAGTTTTTTGCTTACCACTTATATTAAAAATAAGAAATCCTAATAAACCAAGAAGTTGGTTTTTATGTGTTTTATTATATGCAGCAAGGGGGGACAAAAGTGAACGCTTTTAATATTGAGATGCTTAGTATTTAAATTGTATCAAGGCTCAAAGTGAGTCAGACAAAAAGTTCATTATAAGCTATGTTCATCCAAATTAGGTAATATAGCTGTTGACCTATCAGATCGTTTGAAACTCACCTCGCTTCACTGCAAGGGATGATGGTGAAGTGACAGCTGGGATGATGAACACATGATGCAGGGATTTCCTATATTTAGACCAATCAGAAAGTGAGAAAATAGATTCACCTTGATGGATCCCCTCCAACCCTATAAAAGGGGCCAGTTTTCGCAGCGTTGGTTGTTCTAGTTTAGCTGAAAAAAGGGGAGGGACCTCAAAATGGCTCCCCTGATTTGGCCGACAATTTGAAGCACTCTGAATGCCCTAACTCGTGCTACATGCCAAAGTATTATTAGAAGTGTTACCCCAATTTGAGGGGTTCCACTGGGAAATGAAAGGGTCTTTTGGCTAATGTTTTCGTTAATTACCTCTGAACCACTCTTTTAATACATTGGACTTGTAATTGTCTGACATTACCCCTTCAAGAGTGTTAGGGGGTAAATAAACATGCAAGAATTGGACATGGAACCTGTTGATGGTAATTCCAGAAGCAAGGTATTTGATGGATATTCATCCCCTTGCTTATATGTGATGATGACCGGTCCCTCCCAGATATACCCAAGTTTCTCACTCCTAAGGGGTAATCAATTGTGGTAATTTAGTACCAAGTCTGATTCTTGGAAGGAAGGAAGGAAGAGGGCTCAGCTCTCATTAGCGGCTTGACCTTCTTTAGTGTCGTCTTATCCAAGTTAGTCATAGCCTCTAATTGTAGTAGGATGATGTGCTGGGAAAACTTTTCATGGCTTGCCCTGAGTCAGTTCTGTCAGAGAAAATGTCTTTGGCTATGCCTTGATTCGGATATGACTGTACAATGTCCCCAAAATAACCATGGAAAATTGGCTTAAATCCGCCACAATGATTATAGGTTAAGATTATTCAAGCGTCCTAGGATGAGGTGATATTAGGTCAGAAAATATAATATTGGATTGCCTCCAGTTATGTGATAAGGTGATGTTGACATACAACGAATAATAAGTAAATCGCCTCAAATTAAGGCAATAGTGAATTTAATGAATGGTAGACTCTGCTGGAAACAATGAGAATACGGCAGAAATGAATAGTCTAAGGAAAAGGAGTGGTACAGACCAAAGTCACTAATATATAAGTGAGGTTAAAAGATTGAAAAGGAAGGATATTTAGTAAGGAAAAGAGAGCAATTAGTGAGCATCTGCTGAAAATAATATGTTAAAATAAAGAAGTGTTGTTGGGGCTATTGCTCCTAATTGTGTTACTATATTAAGATAAGTGCGTTCTATGGAAAGATGATCTCCATATCGTTCATCCTATTGCTCAGTGGGCTAAACCCTGTGCAAAACCCTGTAGCGTACATTCTAAATATCGCCAAATTCATAACAGTGGTGCTATCAACAGGGGGGCCATGATCAATCACAAAAAAAAATTCTCCAGTTACCAACCATGTCATATATGGCTTGCTTTGATGGGTAATCTTTACAACACAGTAACAAGTTGAATATGTGGAACAAAAACTTTCATTGGACGCTGTGCTCAAAAGGCAGGATAAGATTCTTCAAGAGTTTTATATGATAAGCTGCCTCTGTTTGATTGCAATGGTTTATTCATGTTTTTTAAAAAGAAATTTGAGTTTATGAAAGAAGGAGCCTCAGATTAACATAAAGCAAAAATGTTAATATCCACCTTGGATGTTGGTAGTGCCAACCAAGTCACTTGCTATCTTCCAACCAGTTCCGTTACATACCAAGAAGTTAATGATACTTTTCTGCAGTTGTTTGGAGGAACCGCAACTATGTTGTAGCGAAAAGCTGAGTTCTTGACCATCAAGTTTCAGCGTAATGAGACCCTCACCATGCTTGCTGATCAATTTATGGTGTAAGCTCACGTGTTAATTGGGGCAGGGACTTTATCTGAAATTAAAGTGTACATTGCAATGACCTCCGCAATGAAGCCATACCATGAGCTGTACAATGTTATGACTCCAATCTTGGAAAACGACGTACCCCTGCTTAAAATTGTTCAGTTTTTGCGCCATCTATCCATAACCTTCCCTCCATCTAATACATAGTGGAACCATATCATCGCCATCAGCAGACCATTTTATTTGGGGGATCTATCCTGTCTAGTCCATATTTCGCCAAGTTACCCCCAGTAGTTCAACTTCCGCCCCATATCTGCTTATAGTCAACAGCCCAACTACCAACCTGGACCTAAATATGCCAATCATCCATAATCGACTTATCAGTGAGACCCATCTTAGAATGTTCAAGGACGCAGACCCTACGGGTAAATTGTTTTGATTGCAGCTGATCTGTGCAACTGGCATGAGGTTGCCCCAATTTCTGGGGCCACTAATATAGCAAGCCCATTACCTATCAGATAAAAATTAGAGTGGAGTAGCTATTGGACTCTCTACATCCGCTATCCCAAACCCAAACGTCCCACATGAACCTATCGCAGCTTCAGCGAAGTCCTCCCATACAATGTCACATATCAGCAGTCAGTTGGAGGGGTGAATATATTGACATGAGTGCAAGCCAAGGACATGGCAGAAGGAGGACCTCTGGAGCAACTAGAGCCATACGCTTAACAAATCGCTTGACCAGGTTTTCCCTGACCAGCTGGACCCCTCCTCCAATGCACCTTCCCTGCAAGGAGTAAACATCACCCTATGTAACTGCTATCATTCAAGAATACCATAATGTTGTGAGGGGATTATAAGTTTCCTTGAGAAAAGATATATGTTAAATGTCCAAAAATACACCAGTCAAAATTCTTCTTACTCTGAAGGTAAATAAAGTGACATTGTTGTAATCAAATCTTGAGTGTTATAACTTGGGCGATAGATGGGCTATAATCCAGGAGAGTTTGGGACAGGGTCAAACTCATTGAGTAATATGGCGACGATATGAAGATCGCCGGCCTCAAAACAAAAATAAATAATTAAAAAGATGGAGCTTTTGCCCTGACAACACTTCATAATTTTATTATTATACTATCATTGAATACTCTCTGTTCCGCTCTACTTCCTATACTAACAATCCTTCTCTTTCAATCTTCTTGTATCACTTATATGTCAGCTAATTTTTGTCAATACCAACCTTTTTGCTTATACTATTTGTTCCTCCATATTCTCATTGGGTTACAGCAGAGTTCACTATATATTAATTTAAAGATAATCTTATTTTGAGGCAATCCACTAATTATTTGTTGTACGTTGACATCTCATTATTTGTCAGTCATCAACATCACCTTACTGCCTAATTTTGAGGTGATCCTCTAAATATTTATTTGAGTCTTTGTATTTCCATATCACCTTATATCAAGCTAACTTCATCCATTTTAAAATTATTTAATCGCCTAATCTCATACATTCCGCCATAGCAACTCAGCGCTTATCATCCAGTCATATCAGATTTATGGCATTCCCCCCTTGACTGGACAATAAGGCTCTTATTGTTTATATGCCTAAAGAGTTTTGCATACATTAAGTTATTGATCCAACTTCTTGTGGTGTCCAAAATGGTATAAGCATCCACACCTGTTTTCTCAATTATTTCGAATGGACCAAACCAGATGCTGGCCAATTTGTGCTTCCAACCAAAACTGTGTTAATCATGGAATAGAACTATGTCCCCATCTTTGAACTGAGCCATCCTGCTACGCCATGCCTGATTGGCAGTCTGATTCTTTATATTCTTGACTAATCAGATCAATTAAGCTTTAATTTGCAACTTAATCAATATATCCACTAGATTATTCAAATAGCGTTGGAAGTCTATTCCACCGGTATCTTATATGCAAGCATAAAGCAACACCATAAGAGCAGGGTGTCATCCATAAAGTAATTGAATGGGGCTCTTCCTTGTGGCAGAATGATAGCTAATATTATAAGCAAAGACAGCAGTGGAAAGAAAGGAACTCCAATCTAAAGGTTGATCTGCTACCAGTTTACAGAGTATGTTCACTAAAGTCCATTTAACTCGCTCAACCATCCCATTAGACTCAGGGTGGCACGGGGTTGTTAGAACCCCATGGTTGGCCATAAGATAATTCAGATTTGGAAGGATGTGAGAACTGAAGTTAGATGTGTTATTGGTTAGGAGGAACTGAGGGCAGCCATGTTGCTGGATGATAGATTCCATTATAAACTTGGCCACTGTGACCGCCCCCAAATCACAAATGGTCCATGCTCCAACCTACCTGTTCAAGTGGTACATTGTCACCAGAATTTACATGGATAGTTAGCTCCAAGTGGCAGAGGGCCAACATAAAGGGAAACTGTATGCCAAGCAAAATGGGTTTAATAACAAGTACGAGGTCTTCTGGTGGAACGGCCTTTTCACTTGGCACTGGTGGCAGCAGAAAATGGTTTTGAGAATGCCAAAGTTCATGCTCTCTAATAGTACTGAGGTCACAACAAATGTGGGATCTTACATACTTTACCATGTCCAACTGCTTGGTGTGTGCCCATAATAATATTAGGTTAGGCGGAAGGCCTTGGGATTTTAACGGTAGTGTCCCCTATCCACTTGCACAAATCACCGTTCTTATGAAGCGTATTGGCCCTAATTCCATCTAATACCTTGATATCTTGCAGCGGCTCATCATACTTTCCGCTGACCATCTTGTCATAAATTATGTCACTCAGATCTGCCATAACTGCAATTGTTGGTAGTCTTAACAAGCAATCAGCGTTCTTGTGTGTTTTGCTCCAGGTCTGTGGAGGTCACAAAGTTATAACTTTGCAGGGTGAGGGCCATCATGCTAGGCGACCTTTAGGATCCTTGAGGTTCTGCAACCAGTCTAACAAGACATGATCCGTTATGACTTTAAACTTCACTCCATGAAAGATCACTCTAAATTGCTTATATATGTAAATAGCTGCTAAGCACTCCCACTCAGGTCGTCATATAATTGTGCTCATAGCAGTTCAGGCTCCAACTGCAGTATGCAACGATGTGCTCCTTCCCTTTGTCATCTTTTTGGGATAGAACCGCCCCAACGGCGGAAAGGGGCGCATCCATCTGGATAATAAACTCTTTATCAAATTTGGGATAGCACAGCACCAGCGAACTTCTCAGTGCCATTTAAAGTGTATCAAAGGAGCATTGTCAACATTCCATCCATTCAAGAGTGACATCCTTCTTTAATAACTCAAACAGTAGATCTCCAATACAACAGAAGTTGGGTATAAAACAGTGATAGTAGCCAACCATACCTAAAAAACTTGTATATCGCGCTTAATTGTAGGGTTAGTCATCTTACAAATAGTCTCCACCTTGGCTGGTCTGGTTTCTGCCCAATAGCATCTCCCACAAACACAACTTACTCCACTTGGTCCTTAAAGAAGTGGCATTTATTGGGCTTGTTTTTGATGTTGGCCTCCTCAAGCTGGAGGAAGACTCCTCCAGATGGGTAAGATTCCCAAAGAATGTACGCAAAAGACATTGATATATCAAGGTTACAAGGATGCATGACAGCTTCAGGTCACCGGTAATAGTGTCCATGGCCCGATGAAACATAGCTGGGGCATTACAC
>JAKSZP010012623.1:0-30064 GCA_022478985.1 Massospora cicadina
CTCTAGAAGTTAAAAACCACCACACCCCTATTCCCCTTTATATTACTTGTAATAATTATACCTAAGTCTCTTTGCATTATTCAAGTTCTGGACACCCTATATAATGGTTGGCTTTTTATTTTCATAAATAATTTTATTTATAAACTTTTATCTATTTTTAGTTGAACTGATCATTGAAGTTAAAGAGTAGTAGAAAAGTCACCAGGGTTTAGGCATCACTGGGCGTTTACTTCTAGAGAATGGTCAGCACTAAGACTCTAGTACTTAAAGCTACAAGGAAACTTTGCGCAGACTTATCTGACTAGCTATCTGATGACGATGACTAATGGAGATAAACCTCAACGGAATAAGATCAATTAGGATAGATTCTGGGCTACTAAGGCCTAGATGACTAGTTTGGTGTGTTGATCACTCAGGTTAAAATAACTAGGTGGCGTTTTGTATCACTCAGGTCAAGATGACTGGATAGTGTGTTCTGACACTCATATTGAGATGGCTAGATGGGTAAACGTGTCAGATATGGGCGTTAAAGACTTATTATTCAACTTATAGTGAAGTTTTCAAATATGCTGAGTTAAGGAGTTGCTGTTGATAAAATATAGTAAAAGTTAGCCAGTGAAGGCAAAAGAGCAGGGTTCAGCAGTTTCCATACTGTTGGCCTGGCATACTAGCAGAGTACTGAATGTGCAAATTGTGGAGTTTGCAACAATCTTATGTTATTTATCATATATATTTTTCTAATTTTGTGGACATAGATCTCTTTTTTGATATATCTTCTCCCAAGATTTTATCATTTTCAACTCTTTAACACAAAGATTTTAGTATTTTAGTTTATCTGATGTATAAAGTGTTACATTCAGTGTCACCAAGTATTTAATTATAATATGCTAGGCAATCTTGATATTTTTATAACTTGACCAATCTAGCCCATGCATTTTTCTCATCTAATAGTAAACTACGCTATCCAGTCCTCATTCATATCGCTATTGAATCACTATATAAACTATAGAATAGATTAAATTATTTATTAGTACAGCCTCTCATCTATAGATTAATTTTTGTAAAAATTCAAGTTTCTTTTTAGTAACATAAATAATAATTAAAACATCTTTAAGATGAGTACAATATACAATCAACCTGTCATCTTGTATGATACTTAACAAAATCCAGATAAAAGAGGCTGAATGAACTACACATCCTCCATGTGAGGCGCTGAGGAGCCCAAGTTCGCCTTGGTATGCACTATACAGTTTCAGTGGAACAAACTTGGCACTAAGCAGAAAGTAGTAAGATGACCCAAAGCATTTGATCTGATAAAAAGGCAACTATCTTAGTTAGGGCATGTTGACCGCAATGCGTGCCATGATGCTTAAAAATGCATTTCAAGAGTGAAAGCTTATAAAAATTGGAAAGAGAAAGTTTTTTACTAAAAAACAAGGGAAGTGATATAACAAAATAGGCCATTACCATCACAAGTAAGGACACTGGCCCTATAAGAAAATGTGGCCAAAAGGTTACTGCGCTGTCCTTACCCACTGCATCCTCTTCTCAGATTGCAAGTTATTCATATTTGTGCTTTGGGAGGGAAAGTAAAAATCGCAAAGTGGTCACTATTTTAATGTTAGAAGTAGTGATGGGGCATGCCATGATTGGCTTCTCTCTGATTAAGCAAAGAAAACTTTTTCAAAAGTTTCTTCAATCAAGATGTACTCTACCTATGGCAGCCTGGAATTTTATTGGCACAGAAAATTGAAAGTCAAAAAAGAAATTTTGGAGAAATAATAAAATAGAGGGCCAGAAATGGTGAAAGGAAATTTTAATTTGATTAAATCAATTGATCTTACTGTGAACATTAGTGTTGAATGGTTGAAGAGGCCTAAAATGTTGGGTAATTCAATAGGGAAATAATTTTAGCTGATGCTGATTTATTATGTATCATATCGAAATTATCAGTGATTATGGACCAAAATATCCTAAGTATATCCAAAACTTGGGATCTGCGGCCTAGTGATTTCACTTAATAATATATGCTTATAATGAGATGGGCCTGGAGGCTTGTTGGTTAAGTTAGACTTAATAATTATAGTCAACTTAATGGCCTGGGATTATATGCTTTGTTGGTTTATATCATAATTAGTTTTTAATGTCAATCAAGTTTTTGATCAGATTTTTTACTTATTAGTAATATGAATAGAGTTGTTATGTGATACCAATTGCTCAAGAGGAGCGATGGGTTTAGCTATTTGATGATGCATCAGAAACGCTGTCCTGAGATGTTTGTGAGTTTGACACTGACTCTGAGGCCATTTGAGTTACCCCAAAGTCTAAAGAATTGTAGACCATCATATGAATTTATTGTGTTTCACTGGCTAATGCCACTGAAAAATGAGGCGTCATGGGTAAGATGTGGTTAACATCAAACCCTATAAATTATCTCCAAGTTTATACAAATAAAACACAATTGTTTATAACTACAAGTTAATAGTTTAATATGAAAAGCTTTTTGTATCTAATACTTTTGTGTTGTATTAAGTCAAGGAAATACTTGATTTTAGAAAGATCAGGGCAGCGAGCCATCATACAAGTAAATGACAGTAGAATACAGCTTCAAAGTGTCATTTACAAGGAGTTTATATCTGAATATTGACCCATCTGGTCTATTGTCTCCATACAATAGGCACTCAAAACTCTGACTTATCCCCAAAGAACCAGCCCATCTGAAGTATGCCAAAACTTCAACAATTTAAAATAAAAGGGATTTTGCGACTTTAAATTTGGGATTGGGGTAGGAGAATTTAGGGAAAACAATAGTGGTATAGAAGACTTATATGAAGTAAAATGAGCCATTTGAAAATGTAACTGAGTAATTCTCTGCATTTTAACCAAATATTCTCAATGTAAAAATCTCTAGGCCAAGCGGGAACAGAAGAAGTCATATAAGAAAGAAGATAGAAGGCCCTGGATAAACTTACACCCACAAATTAAACTGATATAAGATCTAGAATTATTTAATATATGTAATATTTTAATTATTGTAACTTAATAAACAGAGTTAAAAGTGGACTGTTATACCTCTGCATCTCACCTTACATTAATGGCCTTAGGGTCAACAGATCTCTGGATACTTTGCTATTTTTGGATGACACCCAGCTACACTTATCTAATGTTTTATAAAGTTTTTAATAATTAGATTAATTTATATCAGATAAAAAATTAGTACTTGAGATTTTCATCTACATACGTCATTTAAATAAAGTAATTTTTTAGAGACTAAAGGGTTTTTTCTATCTAAAAAATAAATGATCTCTGTCCACTATATTAATTAAAAATCAAAAATATATTAACGTAATTTTTAATAGCATACAATCTATAATTGCAGAAAATCAAGTTTGTAAGTAGTTTGAACTCCCTCATCTGAAACTGAGCCTCATTATCATGAATAAGTGCCTTTTAATAGATTGATGCCCAAATATGAAGAAACAATAAAATTTTAGGAATCAACACAGGTTGATGTTCCAAATGGCGACTGATTGACAACATGATTGAAATTTTATCTTAAATCACAGGGTCACAATATCAAAGTACCAGAACAAGGAGAGCATAATCCAGTAGTTGACATAGGAAGATGATCACTGCTTGGCCCTAATACTGAATGAGGATTTAATATTCTAATTTAGGAGGACTCAGACGCTCTCAAAGCCTTAAGGCTCCCAAAACTACAATAGATATTGAAGGACTTTAAACTTAATAAATTTAGTTCAAAATAGTTTCTTATATTTTAATTTAAAGTATTTTTGTTACTTTTCTCATTATGAAATTATCTTTAGTGGTTGTGAACTAGTTTTATTGCTAATAACAGACCTCTCTGATGTAAAAGTGTTTGCCATCACCTTACAGAAGCCATTCCGTTGCTAAAAGACATCTTGAAGAAAGGTAGAAACTCTAAACAGGACATCTATAAGCAACTGAAAAATAATCTCTTTGGCTCCACTATAGTGGTTAAGCCAATATTGATGCTTACTACAGGGGGCCCCAAGTCGTTATCAATGAAAACATCAATTGTAAATGGACAATAATTCTTTCAATGAATCAACCACTATAATGGTGAGAAAGTAAGACCAGATGAGTAAATACATCCCAGGTATGAGATATCACTTATAAAACTTTAGAATTTGGAGTTTTGGGCCACCTTTGAGTTCAGCTTTCCTGTTCCAGACTATAATATGTTACCTCCAATCTGACAGCATTATTGGTACCATTCAGCAGCTCTTTGATGGAATCTACCTGACTGAAAGCTGATCCCAATGATCTAGAGCCATGGCGGTATCTTACTTTATGCAAAGGCTTTATGGTTTCACTACCCTGGCCGCTAACAAGTTAGGCAATGAGGTGATCCTACCTTCACCTATTCATGCATCTTACATTTCATCACCTCCTCCAGTTAGTAGGACTGTATAATCAGGAGGTTCTAGGACTGTTAATATTAATGCAGAACCTCAACTCCTACCTTATTGACTTTTATGAAGCCACTCATGCAACTATCTGAGATAATTATGAGGCAATCTAGGAAAATGACGCCTCATTAACAATGTAAAAAATTTTAACCGCTTTATTGGACTCAGGCGTTCAGGGAAGATTCTACACACATTTTCAAACTTTAGTTAATACAATTTAAGTCTAATGGATAGTCAACTAACCCATCATCTAAAATTGTATTAACTAAAGTTTGAAAATGTGTGTAGAATCTTCCCTGAACGCCTATGTCACGAGCTCATGGAAGGTTTAGATGCTTATGGTGCAGACACCATTTTGCAGTTCATGGTTCCAAATGGGGTGGATAGTCTGTCTGGGCCTCACACCTTTGTGACAATCCTCCCATTTCATCCTGATTCTCACCTACGATTCCCCCCACACTGTGATCAGATCCGCCTCTAATCACCCATTCTGGGCGCGCATAAAAAATGGCCACGTCATTTACCTTATGCTTTGAGCTTGACCACTCAAAGCGCAAGTGCCCCACAGTTGCTGCTTCTGCTGCTTTTGCCATTCATTCCTTGGGCGTCAGGCCCACAGCCATTTTACACCAATTTTTAAATGGGGCTCGATCTTTCTGCCCCCAACTTCAGGGCAATTTGGCGCTGCTTCAAAAGTGACGGCCAATCAGAACAAAAATTCAAAAGCTTAAAATAAAATTTGACCAGATTACAGTATCCTGAGTCGATGGCTGAACCAATTTCAGCTGAGCTGCCATGATTGATAGCACGTGGCCAATCAGATCTTGACACTGCCCCAATTTCAGTGGCTGGCCCAGTGCTGGCCAAATAAAAACCATTTGAGGCTCTCAAAAGGATTTTGAGGATGAACAGCCATACCATGTCAAGCCAGATTTTGCTTTTGAAGAATTTTTTGTTGATCCTCTTGAATAATAGCCCTGCTGTTTTCACCCTCAAAACGGTTTTCCCATTTATAAGAATATTAATGAATTGGCAGTTGAGGCTGCAGCTGCCCTTACCAACACATTACTTTGCCAGCAACTTCATGCAGTGATGGAGCCCCTTGAGGACATCCCATCCAAAAATTCCCTCATAATTTTGAGGAAGATGATAAACATGAAATGGGAAAGCTTTCTTTCAGTGAAAGCTGCACTTGCATCAATGCAGCAAAAACTTTTCTTTTTAACCCCACTTATCCTGATTCCTGTCGGTGCATCAAGTCTTTCACTTGTGTGATGGCTCTCATCACTTTTTATGAGCATCAACTTGCTCAATACATTGAGGCGATGGACACCAATGGCCTCATAACAAAGAAAACTCACAACTATACCTCCTTATGCCCCATGTCGCTGATGCTCCCACCCTAATGCTGTCTGCCATGGTCTGCTAGCTAAAGCAGGCACTGGACAAAAGTTTCCCCAAAGCTTCCTCACCTTCTGATATGGCTTCCTAGGATGTTAGCTGAGGTTCCATATTATGAATTTTTTATCTCTAATAATTCCTTTGCTTGGCCCATTTGCAAATAAAGATGCGTGATGGTTCCCCCTTTTGGGTTGGGGACCACTAGTGCTAAAAAGAAAAATTGTGCAGAATCCTCATTCAAATCTTCTGGTTGGACTCAGGCTCTAGATTAGCTCAAGCGCAATGCCTTCCAAAGTGGAGATGTTAATCAAAGGACTTAAAAAACAATGGCAGAACCTCTCCATAGACATCAGAATCCAAAGACCTAAGGGATCTTACAGGCATAAAGGGCCTCAGGAGCTGCAAGGCCCCGCGAAGCTGATGGCTCCAATGGGCTTGAGGTCCTGAAGGGACTAGGTAGCCTCATGGCTCTGATGGAAAAAAGGGCCACGAGGCCCCAAAGGATTACCTGGATCCTAGGATATATTTACCACGCGCTGAGGGTTCTGACGATCTGTGGAAAGGCAAATATTGGAAAAGATAAAAGTTTAAATAAGCAAATAAGCTGATTGCTCAAGGATGCAATGTCAATACTGATGATTGCCTAATTAAGCTCAACTTTACCTTGAAGGTATTAGATAAAGGAATAAAATTATGCATGCATTCACTTTAAGCCGTCAATAAACGTCTCAATATGATATAAAAAACTTATACAAAACTTAGGAATCAATTCAGAAATTTGATAAGTTAGTATTTTTGCTCAGAACACTCAGATGGATCAAAAGGCCAGTACAGCTGCCCTTGACCAATGTTAGAATGAACTTAAGGATTGAAGTGGAGAAAAAAAAGACAAAGGAATTTAAAAAACCTTCAAGAGTACATAGAGAGTGTGTCCTTGATCAAAACTGTAGGGATTAACTTAGCATAAGCACTCTTTCTGTCCTATCAGGCGCTATCTTTAAACTCAGTATGTAGAGATCTCATTCCAGGTCACAAGTATTGCAATATTCCTGAATGCCTATATAAGCGCGATTGAGGAGGCTACCAACATTCAGAAAGTGAAGATCATCCATTATTGCCTCTACAGAGAAGCTAGAGAGATTATGACCCCTCACCTGCATAACTGTCAAACTTGGGCGCAAGTCATGACCGCCAAAATCAAGGGTTTAGAAGTGATACAAACCCTCTAAAACCAGAAACAGGAAATTATGGCGATCTTCCTCAATAAGAGGGAAAGTACCATTGATTTCTAAAGTAAATTCTACAACAGCACTCACCAGATATTTAATACTAATCTTATTCTTCTAGATGACACCATTACTGCAATAATATCTTCCAAAACCCTGACATAACTTTCAATTCCTTATGATAAGTATTCAAGAAATCAAAAATTTATCCTGAAACTAATAGAGCTGTAGACATAATTTATGCAGTTACGTGCAAATAAATTCTTTACCTCTCAGAAGCCCCCTTTGACCTCACATACACACCATTGAAGAAAATGATAAGAATATACATATCTGATCCTACTGAAAATGTTGTCATTACAATGGTTCAATGCTTATGTGACGTGCAGAGGAGGCAGAACGTGAACTATCAGCAAAGGGGAGGTTAACATAATGTATGAGGCTTTTGTGCTGACAATTAGAATACTATAGATCTATAACTAAATATATTGTTCTTGAAAGAATGGCCTCTAAGGATATTTGTATGAGTGAGTTATCTATATGTTTCAGAATTTGACCAAATTAGGATTGAACCTAGGAAATATCATATTATGTAGATCAAGCCGTGTGTTTGTTCTATTGAGTGAGTTATCTACTTTTGACAAAAACATTTTGATACTGCATATTCTTCTTTTAAAATTCACCCATTTCACTCCCTTTACTGCCCCATATCAACAGCATGATTACTTAAGTCACTATTAAAGTTCACAAAAAATCCATTTTTGAAATCATCAATAGTGGGTCCCAAGTGAACATCATTTTATCTATACTTTATAGATAAAACTATGATTGCTCCAAGATAACCGCAAAACGCTGAGTATGGAACCTCTGGCGCCCAAAGTAAAATTTCTAGTAGAGCCTATTCTTCACTCCCACTCAGGCTTAGTAAAATATCCTTGGACACCTCAGAAGTAGCCCTCATACCAGTTACAAATTACTGTTGGAGACTTATTCCATTTGTGGTACTATGTTTTTATTCATTATGATGAAGGATTCTTGTCCTTATTTGGGACTCATATCTCCCTGTTACTTGAGACCAACAAGGATTGCAAAGAATGCATTAAGGCTCAGACTTGGTTTTGTGAAAATGGACGACAAGATTAATCAGACTAATTATCACGTCCAGGCTTTCTGAGAGCAGCTTCCACCCCATGTGATTGATGGAATAGATAGAATGCCCTTATTTTTTTCCAGAACTAAGAGTACTCTTTCTGAAGTCCCAGGCAAAAATCAGAACCTGGGTGCATGTGAACATCCCAAGAGGCCTATGAGAGCACAAGATGTTGATAACCCATCAGTGAAGGAATTATTAACTTGTCTGTGAGTTCTTGATCTTGCATATGTTGCTCTATCTCTGTGATACTGGCTAATTTGACAGCCAAGACGTGTATGGTGGGACCCATTTCCCAAATAGCACAAGTACAGCTACTTTCTGTTGACAAAATTGATAGTGTCTGAAAGTTTGGGAGCTTCACGACTTTAGTTTATATGAACCTCCAATAAAGTGCATTATTTGTGACTTAGGTTGTGGAATTTTGACTTTTAACCAAAGAAAAAAAATTATGAGCTACTGGAAGAGTATGCTGACTTGTTATACACCTCCGTGTATAACTCCATAAAATATTATAGAGATCATACACAATCTATAAACTGAAGATGCTCCCCCATATAAGAGCGGCCTTACCAGTTGAGCAAAGTAGAGAAAGTCCAAATTGACATTGAGCTCAAGGATTATTAGAGTTGGGGCTGCTGGTATCATCTAAAAGCCTATAGTCTCACCCTTTGTAATTGTTTTTAAGAAAGATGTAGTCATCAAGTTTTCATTAACTTTTGAAAGCTTAATTTGGTAACTGTCAGATTCTGGTGGTTGACCAAAAAATAAACTCTTTGACAACCAATAGATCAGGATGATTTTCCTCCCAATGCTCATGCCAATGCTCTTATTCTCAACCTAAAGCCTATTGCAACTACATGGCTCAGGCAAATTAACGCAATGTCAATTCAATCTGATTATTATATTGTTAGCTCAAGCCAGATAAACTTGCACATTCAGACTGAATGTCGCTGCACCAAAACTCAGCAATTAGTTCTGACTAATTAAGACCAATATCATCAATCATAAGAAATCATTTGGGGATTGATTCAAAGATAACATCTACAAATCCCATCGATAAATAGACGTTGAACGTAATCAATTTCCCACCCTAGGGCAAAATTTGTATGTCAATCTTTTTAATTGGCATTATAGCACTTGCACATGGACCACCCAAATGGGAGTATCTAGTGCTATTGAGAGGGCCAGTTGACATCCCAATTAGGGAGTCATTTCCATCAGCTATACGGCGAAAACACAAATTAAGCTGGTCCTAAATTAATTTCCCACCTATGAAAACTTTGTATATTGATCCTCGTAATTGGCACAATAGCACTTGCACATGGATTACCTGAATGGGAGTACCTAATGCTATTGAGAGGGCCAGTTGACATCCCAATTAGGGAATCATTTTTATCAGCTGTATGATGAAAACACAAATTGAGCTGGTTATAAATTAGATTCCCGCCTATGGCGAATTTGTATGTCAATCCTCATAATTGGCATGATAGAACTTGCACATGGACCATCCAAATGGGAGTACCTAGTGCTATTGAGAGAGGCCTGCTGACATCCCAATTAGGGGTGCATCATTTTCTTCAATTGACGCCAAAATTTCACAGAAGATGCATTTCACCATCAGTATGACGAAACTCAAATTGAGAAAATCCTAGGACAATTTTTAACATTAAAATTGCTTTTTCTGTCCTTAAAATCCTCCCAATTATGAAGGTATTTTGCCACTAACAAACCTAGCAATAGATCTCAGTCATATCATTTTAAGGGCTGAACTGAAGTGGAAAACAATCTGTTGAGATTGCATGCTTAAATGTGGCCAGGAGATGCCCTAAAGGTAAAAATACCGGTGCTTGGCCTAATGAATAATGATCAAATAATTTAGCATTAAAAAGATTTATTTTTTAATCTTCTTTATGGTTTTTGTTTTATGTCTCTTTTGGTGAATATTAGTAAGCTGGATTATTAAAAACCACATCTTGTACCTTTGCCTGCCTTGGGAAAGTTCACAATCCAAAGGGAAGATTGACCAAAGAAAGACCAGAAGAGTTGGGCCATTTGAATACGCCTAGTGAGTCTCCAAAAGGTCAGAATACTATAAGCCAATGGCAAAATTGAGGATCAATAGGCCAAACTTCTTCCCAATTAATCGTTCAGGTTTTCAATTATCAAGAGAGTGATTCTCAGAATTTATTAGTAACCAAGAATTATAATTATCGTTTCTTCTAATTGACAACTCTCTACGCCTCTTGGATGGGGCTCAGCATTTTTTGTTAAGGAATCTTACTAGTGGAGTTTGGAAGATTGAGCTAGCCCCAGAAGATTGAGATAAGTGCAAGCTAGTCGCAAATGAAGGTCTGGCTGTTCTGACATAGATGCCAAAAAGGATAAGCAATGCCTCAGCCAACTTATAAAGAGATTTGGACGGGATGTTTAGTGATCTGAAGTTAACGTTCATGCTAGTTTATTTCACCAACATCACAGTACTCCAAGACTTTCAATAGAGATCTAGAGCATCTACTTCAAGTATTCAACTTGGATAAGTCAGGCTTTTCTTAAACTCAAGACTTCTAGATGTTCATTTTTTCAACATATTATTGAATTACTATGCATAAGGTCACTAATCAGGGGATCCAACCCATATCAGATAAGTTTGCCGCAATTGGGAGAATGACCCTCTGAAACCTTAGAGACATCCAAGTGTTCCTTAAGATGGTGGGGTATTACAGACAATTCATCTTAACTGTTTTCTGACCTTGCCAAACCATTGGACTACCTGCTCCAAAAAATGATCTTTTTATAGGAATTTTGATCAGGATCAAACATTTAATTTTCTTAGGACCACTTAAAGCACCCATACTATCTTTATACACCTGAAGTTAAATTTATCTTTTCCGCTAAATACACAATGCCAGTGATTCGGTTGTGGGAGCCATTTTAGCCCATTTAGAAGCTTAGAAATTAAAATGACTGGTGGCCTACTTGGGCAAAACCCTGTTAAGGCCAAGCAGACTTCTGAGTTACTGAATGAGAATGCTTGGCTGTACTCCTTACAAGTAAGCATTTTATGACTTAGTATATATTGAACTCACTTCACTATTGTGACCAATCATGTCAATCAGAGGGCTCTAGCAGATAAAGGACCCAGATTGGAGCTTGGCTAGATGGGCGCTACAGTTACAGAGATACAATTTTACTATAGCTCTTTACTATGGTACTACCCATTAGAATGTGGATGGGGTTTAAGATACCAATTTTAGCTGTATTGGCACCTAAGGAAGACTGCCTATATGATTTGATTGGCTGGTTGGACAGGTTGGAGTTGGAGATGCTAGATATCAAGAAGGAGTTACATCTATGACAAAGGGCATCCAGATCAGGATTGGGATGCTATATAAATTTATCAATAGTAAATGGTACAAATTATGTACACCGTCTCCCAAAACCTAAGTTATCCTCAAAGGCCACTGAAGAGTAGAACATGGAGATGTCAAGAAGATTTTTAAAGTGGATAAAACAAGTTATTGGAACCAAATTATTGAAACCATATATATGGTATCAGAAGCCTGTTTGATTTTAGGACACTGAATTGTCCAAGCACCTGATGCAGCATCAGGTTGTGGCTCCCTAATTACCATTTAACATGGTCAGTATTGATGTAATGGGGCCTTCATAAAAAAGAATCAATATTCATCAATATATCCTAATTACCATCATCCATCTAACTAAATTGGTATAAGGCTATATCTGACCCTGCTGCCATCTCAAAGGCTATGACTTTATTTCTTTTCTACTCCATTATTACAAAACATTGATGCTCAAGGGTCTTACTTTCTGAAAACAGTTTAAAATTCACATCATAAATTGTCCAAGAACTAACATCACTGTTAAGTAAAAGCCAACACTTCGCTGCCCACTACAATCCTTCAGCTAATGATGTGTTTTAAATATGCAGGCGTTACCCTTGTGTCTATTCTGTAAAAGATGGCAGCCACTGTTCCCATGCGATGGAACCACAATCTGCCATCAGCCTTGCTGGCTTACTGGATGAGCTATGAATAAGTAATTAAGATGTCGACATTCCATCCCTATATAGGAGAGAACCTCAGTTAACTAGCAGAGTCAAACTGATGATAGACTAACCTGATCCTAAACTGCCAAGTTATCCATGAAGGAACTGACCAACAAAATCATCAGGTTACAAGCGCATGCACAAAAGGGATCATTGAGACCATTACAAAGGAGACTGCACAGTTCAATGCTAATAGACTGGCCCTTCCCACATTAGAAAAAAATTAAGGTAATAGAAAGTTATTATTGCACTGGCAGATGGACCAATAATCTTCTAACCTCCCGGTCAGGCCCATATTGCATTCTATTCAAGGTGGGTTCCTGGTATATCACTGCAGATGTCATCCAGGGAGCAGTGGTTATTAATGTTCATGCTAGATTACTTAAAGCCTATTGCACTTCAACAGGATCTTGAAGGAGGTACTATCAAAATTTGTACTGACGCACAATATGAACCTGTTGAGTAAAAAAATGATGAGCAGTTTTAACACCACCTGTAGAATTGAGCCTCACTAACATAGTCTTTGCTGCCTAAATAAATCAATGCCCTAGAATGAAAAGAACCAAAAAAGGAATTCAGGAATCATCATAAGGTGCAATTCCAACTGGGCCACAAATTGACGACCTGAGTGGAGTTGTATCCCATATCCTAGAGCCAAAATACCAAAGCACCAATGGAATAAGAGCATAAAAATCAATATATGAAAACATAGGAATATAGTTGCTAATTAGCCCTCATACTTAATGAGAATTGGAGATCTTTATTAAAGAGGAGCTGACGCTCTCTACTTTACTAGGCTCCCACAAATCTATAATTATTGAAGACAATAACCTAATAGAGTAGGTTGATTTTTTTCCTATATCTTAAACTAACGTATTTTTTACATTCCTTTTCCTATTCATGACAATAGTGCTAACAGTTATATACCAGAATAGGTTTCAAGAAATGGACCATTCTGATGTAAAAGTGCTTTACCATCGCCTTACAATGGAAATTTAGTCACTAAGAGCCATCTAAAAAAAAGCTAGGAACTCTGAACAGGACATCTATGAGCAACCAGGAAACAACTCTTCAATCCAATAATCCTGAGAAGCTGATATTTATTTGTAGGCTGCGATTTCATGTCAGATTGCAAGCTAAGGTCTAGCTAATGTTAAGGCAGCTTTATATACCATCATTCTTAACAATAGTTTGATTGTCCTTCAAGTTGGGAGGGTAGTCTTAGGGCCTGTCACTTGAATTTCTAATGGTTTTGGCCTCTTACATTTCTGAAGGAAAACTTATAAAAATTTATTATATAGTATATCATATAGGTGGACTATAAAATCATAGTATTTAACTTTAGTAAGAAACCCAACATGGCTGTTTTCATGGATGAGACTGCAAGTGGTGCTTCTGGTCAGACCTCAACCAGTGGAATTAAAGAGAACAACATCAACCAAACTGGTAGTAATACTGGTGATCAGGCCATCACAGATGAGGGCGAAAGAAGCCATTTTATAGGCACAAATGTGCTAAATAATTTTCCTTCAAGTAGTGAAATCATGCAAAATAATTTTAGCCCTGCCAATTTGGAAGATTTGTTGGAAGAGAATAACGCCGCCGCCCGAAATTCATATAATATTTAAACCCCTTTTATACCTTTGGGTGGCCAAAATAATTTAAATTCCGCCAATGACGCCTAATGAGCAAACTAAATTTCCCCATCTAAAATCATCAGAAGTTAAAATGCAGATACTACTAAATTGGGCAATCATCCAATTTCCCAAGTGACTTGAGGCTATTTGTAGGACTTTAGATTTTACCTGAGATCGCTGGTGCATGGGTTGTCTAGAGTCCAACAATTATGGGATTGACACCACTTAATTTAAAAAATAATCACTCACTAAATCTATAAAAAGCTGGATTTTATGTATTCAATTAGTTGCGTTGAGGGGTAAGGAGTGAATCCTCTTAATAAGTCAATAGTAATATTCAATTGTCAAGGCTCTAAGTTCAGATTGCTTAGTAAAGTCCAAATTTGGTGTTATAACTGTTGACCTATAAGATCTCTTGAACTCGCCTCTTTTGGATAGAACAGCCAATTGAGGGCTGGGAGCAGGAAGGACTAGTCCATCAAG
The DNA here is from genome assembly GCA_022478985.1 of Massospora cicadina. Classification (NCBI taxonomy): domain Eukaryota; kingdom Fungi; phylum Entomophthoromycota; class Entomophthoromycetes; order Entomophthorales; family Entomophthoraceae; genus Massospora; species Massospora cicadina. The sequence goes on from JAKSZP010012623.1 coordinate 14,421, forward strand.
TAATATTTTATATATTTGACCCAATCAATGGGCTGGAAATCTTTTCACTTGGTTGTACCCCCTTTGACCCTATAAAAGGGGCTTGTTTCCGTGCTGTAAGTTGTACTAAAATAGAAGAGGCCTAATGAGCTTTTGATGAACTCCTCAAATTTGGCCAACAATTTGGTGCAATATGACCACCTAAACTCATTTTTTTTTGCCCAATTATTATTAGAGGTTTTACCTAATTTATGGGGTTCCATTGTGTGAAATTCTGAGGATCTCTCATTTGATTAATTATTTCCTGCACTCTTAATCAGGCTAAAGTTCAGCAGAATGATTCACAATTTTGCCAGTTGCTTATGGTTTTTTTACTGTTCAGAAACTCAATAGGCATAATCAATGGCTCCAACTTTTATAGCAATTTTGGGTTTGATTTTCCTTCCTTAATTGGGAACTTCAGCTGAGGCAGGCAAAGTTACAAGCTGTGGATCCTGAGATCCCAGCTTGCCAACACTCTCAAAAGCTATTTAAAATACAAACCAGAAAGAATACTAAATAAAATGGATCTTTATTAGACTAGATTATTTGATAATTATTCATTAGTCCAGGCGCCAGTATTTATACCTCTGGGTCATCTTCTTGCCACATTCAAGCTTGCAATCTCACAATTTATTTTCCACCTCAGTTCAGCCTATGACTGAGACCCATTGCTAGGTTTATTAATGGCAAAAAACTCTCATATTCAGGAGGATTTCAGGGACAAAAATCACAACAATAAGCGTGCAAAATGGTTCTGGGATAATAAAAATGAGTTTCATCATACTTCTGACGAAATATGAATTCTGTGAGATTTTGTGGTCAATATAAATAAAAGATGTACTCTTAATCAGGCTGTTGACAGGCCTCTCTCAATTACACTAAGTACTACCATCCAGGCAGTCCATGTGCAAGTGCTATTGTGCTGGTTACGCATATTGACATACTAAAATATTTTGATAGTCAATCATGTTTTTGTCACATAGCTGACAAAAACGACTCCCTAATTGGGATGTCAACTGTCCTCTTGATAGCACTAGGTACTCTCATTTGGGCGGCCCATGTGCAAGTGCTATTGTGCCAATTACACATACCAACATACAAAATTTGCCCTAAGGCAGAAAATTGATTATATATTCATTCATCTGATTGTCCATGGGACTTTTAAACGTTAACTTCAGGTCAGTCCCAAAAAATTTTGTATACTGATTTCTTAATATTAGTATGATTTTAAGGACTAGTTTCCAAGGTTTGGTGCATCTGTAATTGGCCCAACTGTGCAAATGTACTCATCCTGAGCTACAAAAAGAATAATCAGATTGAATTGATGTTAAGTTGATTGGCTCAGCTGATTGGTTGCAGAGAAGATTGGCTTAAATGTGTGAGTGTATTCAGCCTGAGCTTTTGATAATATAATTAAGTCCGCGTTGCAATAATTGGCCCAAGCCATGTTATCACAATAGGTTTTAATTAGATTATTAGCTCAAGCATTAGGAGGGAGAATCGCCCAATCTGTAGTTTGTCAAAGGGTTTATTTTTGAGTCAACCACAGAACCTGACAACCTGGTAATTGATCAAGGTCTTTTGGCCCAATTTTCATCATTTACCACAAACCACTCTTTTCAATACATAAGACTTTTAATTGTCCAACACCATGATGTGAGGAGCATCATAGGAGCGCCACTGCTCGAACCTGATGTCAAATGCATACTGCCATATTTTCAATAAGCCAAAATCATAAACAACTGCAATGAGCCAGATCCCCAAAGCAGAACCTAGCAAAAAGGCTCTTGAACATCATGGTTCAGGGGTAACTGCTGCAATAAGGAGTTCACACATACAGGAAATAACACAAATAAGTGAAGAAGCTAAAGCAGCAGTCAGACACCATCTGACTAGAGGTTCTTAAATCCTCCTATTGAAACCATAACTTTTCTTATCTACAATATCACATTCATTTAAATATTGAATTTCCCCATGAAGTATATTAGAATTTACTATATGTTTAATAAAAATCTTTTTAAAGAATCTTATTTTTATCCTTCTTTTTATAACTTGTGTTGTATCAAGTTAGTAATTGCCAGAATTTATTATGGGACTAACCAGTCTGAAGTAATAGCCAGTAGACAGTCTGAAATTAACCTGTTTTAAAGAAGACACTCTGTTGAGGATATCTTGGTGTTGATAACGTGAAGGAAGAGGTTGTAAAGGTTCTCATCAAGTCATGAAGGCCAACTTATGTCAAGAATGTCAGAGAAGTGTCAAGACGTTTTCCAAGAGCGCAACCAAGTCAACTGTGCAATAATTGCACCTAGGGGTAGCATCTGAAGAGGGTTTACTAAAGTGAGACCTGTTGTGATGTTAGCATAAGTTGTCTGGTGCGTATCTGCGTGGGTTAGATCCCCTGAGCAGTGAGCCTGCCTCTAAAGTTAAGTAAGACAAGGGCGAAGAACTGACTGCTACTAAATAAGTTCTTAACAAGGTAAGATCTAGATATTAACAAGAGCACTCATTTATTTTAGTTTAGAGAGTAGACCTTTTTTTTAGTACTAGATGGTCCCAACCTGAGGGGGGATTCATCGATGTTTATTAAATCATGCCTGGGCCACTGCCTCCTGAGTTCAATCCAAGTATTGGACTTTGGGTAGGGGACAATTTTGACTGCGTTGGTTTTGCGCACCAATGCCCCAAACTGAGATAGCAAATAGCAAAGGCGGTCCATGGAGTTCCTGGCCTATCATACGCCGCTCATGGAGGTTTTCCAGGTTTTATCCTCCTTTCTCATTTTCTTCACTTCCCTAATCGGTGCGGTATCATTTCCAGGTCAGCCCACCTCAAATAAAATTTATATAAATAAATTATGCCTGGGCTCCTAAGAGCCTGAGGCGAGGGAAGGGGAGGGAGGAGGCGTTGAAAAAGGGAGGGGGGTTTGCGCGCCAGAGCTGTGCTGCGGTGACAACTGAGTGGGGGAGGGTTGACGACATAGTGCAGACCTTCAGGGCCATCTCAAAGTGTACCTGAAAGTGGGTGATCATGTTTGGAAGGGTCCACACCTGCTGGTCAAAGGCAGCATGAAGGAAGGAGTTATGGATGTTCCAGATGGCTTTGGCATAGGCGAGGACATGGAGGGGTTGGTGGCAACCAGGTAACGTCTTCTCGAACATGAGGTCTTGCACAGGGTGTCCAGACTAGGGCTGAGCATGGAGGAGCGCGCGGGCCTTTGGCAAAAATGCGGCGACACCTGTACAGGTGAATAAATGATGGAGGTGGGAGTCAATAGGCTCCGCACAGCGGGGGCAGCTTCAGTGCTGGAAGGCAGGGCCAGTCTGGTCCCCTGTCCTGTATGAACAGTGGAGCACCCTCCATAAGGTTTTGGACACCTTTGCTGACAGGATGGGGTGATAGACGTCCTTCCACAATTCCTAAAAGTCAAATCTCACGGAGGGAGGGAGGAGCTCAAGGAGTCTTGGGCGGATGGGAGGACGATCTTGGGGGTTGAGGCGAGTTGTGACAACTTGTCCATTGTGCACAATTGCATGGCGATGGGGGCTGAGGCCAGGACCTTCCCTTCTGTATGGGAAGGCATGGTGGATCCGCGCGCCTACTCATTTCAGGGCAAGGAGAGCCTGGTTCCAGTAGGGGGATGAGGATGGTTTCAGGCGATGGCCTGGGTGGTTTGTGATCCACTCCCCTAATGAGGTCAGAGATGCTCTAGGAAGACCCAGAGCTGCTGACACTTACTGGCGGAGGGCGGGCGCCCATTGGGGCATGGGGGTCGCGTCCCAGCAGACAATCGGCCATAGGAACTTCAGGAAGATTGTGGTGGCGTGGGATCGCGTGTCCAGAAGCCCTAGGCCCCCTTCATTGCAGGGTCGGGTAATGGTTGAGAGGGCCATTGGTGGATGGTTTGAGCCCCAGATCCAACAGCGGAGGAGTACATTGAGCTGCGTATAAAAGCCATCTGTGAATGGGCAGACTTGCGCTAGGAACCAGACTTTGGAGAGGAGGAACACATTGGCCATCAGAGCTTGACCCTGGGGGGTGATGTGCCGCCAGTTCCAGCTGGCAATCCTGGAGTTAACTGCTGCGAGGAGCAAGTCCTCATTGCCTTCTAGCGCAACTCCTTGTTGGTTAGTGAGAACGCCCAGGTGACGGAAGGTACCGCGCACAGGTTCAATACCAAATGGTGGGGGAAGGTGGGGGAGCCAACCTGTACAACTGTTGTCTTGGAGGTGTTGACCATGGCGTTGGACGCCTTGATGTACCTCTCAATGGTCACAGCAGCGAGGGCAACATCCCCAGGGCAGCCAAATGCAATGGCGGTGTCATCTGTAAATGCCATGGTGCGGGTGGGGGATTTACCTGGGACCAGAATCCCTGTTAGCTTGTCCTGTAAGGAGGCCAAGAGGGGGTCGAGGGTGATGTTAAAAAGGATAGGGCTCAGGGGGTCCCCTTGCTGGAGACCTTGTCCAACTGGTACTGCCACTGTAAAACCCATCGGCGCCAGGACTCTGGTGTGGAGCTGGTCATAGAGCGCTAAGATCCAGCGCCTAGCTCCGGGGGGGAGATGGAAGCGGGCCAGGGAAACATCAATATACTTCCAGGCCACCTGATCGTATGCTTTCTCCATATCCAGGAGAGCCACAAAGCCATTCACCTTATGAGAGTTAGCAGTCAAAGTCACGTGAAGGTCATTATAGTTGTCCCATAACGACCTCCCCGGAATAAAACCGTGCTGGGATGGGGAGAGGCGAGGTGACACCCATTTGGTGATGCGGTTGGCCAGAAGCTTCGTGAAGAGCTTGTGGTCTGTGTTAATCAACGCTATGGGGCGCCAGATCGCCAGGTTCTCACGGTCTGACTTCTTGTGAATGAGAGTCGTGATTTTCTCTGGAGTCGAGGAGGACCTCGCCATTCACCAAGAGTGCAGCGAAGAGGTCGCAGAGGGCTCTGGCTATCACCGAAGGTTCCAGAAGATACACCTCAAAGGGTATTCCATCTGGTCCTGGGGCTTTAAGCTGTGGGGATTTCAGAAGGGTTTCCATTACCTCCTGGATGGAAATAGGCGCCAGTAGAGCCTCATCAGCCCGTGGGTCAATGGGCAGCTCTGGAGCCCAGCACAGGAAGTCTTGGATGTCCGACAGGTCCACCTGGGTGGCATGGAAGAGGCTGGAGTAGAAGCGGTGTAGTTCCTGCGTGATTTCCTCCTTATCCGAAGTGGTTGTAGTGCCAATTTTTAGTGCAGTAATATCCTGCGCTGTTGACTGAGCTTTCTGTTTCTGAAAGAAGAAGCGGGTGGGACGTTCCCATTGAGCATAGTAACGAGATGTTGTAAAGTTTGCTGCCTGTTCTTCCTGCAGTGTGAGCTCCAAGCGAAGTGCTTCCTGCGCCGCTTCCCAATCTTCCAACCAGCTGGGAGAGGGCGAAGGCTGGCAGTTTCGCTCCAGATGTCTGATTCTGGCTTCCGCCCTTTTGACTCTGGCGCGAGCTGTGGTCATCTGGTCTTTGACACAGTTGTAAGCAACGCGGGTGATGCCCTCCTTGGTCACCGCCCATCTAGCCTTGTGGTCAAGCAGGTGGGGTGGGGGGGAGGTGAGAGTCTCCCGGAGGGTCATAGACAACTTCTCCTTAGTGAAGGGGTTGTTGAGAAGAGCTGGGGCAACCCTAGGCCGGAACCTACGTGACAGTCTAAGCGTGGTGGTGAGGACAACGGTGAGTGACCTGTGATCACTCAGATGGTTGTCGCGAGAGATGGGAGAGGAGACGAAGCCAATTAGCAGGGGGCCAATCAGTGCCATATCTATGCGTGACGCTGAATGGAAAGCTCCTCCATCATACTGGATCCTAGTCATGCAACCTAGGCCAGACGTGGAGGGTGGAAGCGCATCCATAAAGCCACTCAGGCGAAGGAAATATTGGAGGCGACTTGATCCAGGGCGTTCCTTTGCTGCAGGGGGGTAAGAGTCATGGACGCGACTTATGGTTGTGTTGAAATCTCCCAAGAGGACTGTATTCCATGAAATTGAGTTGGACGAGCTCTTCCAAGAGCCAGTTTTGCTCCTGACCTGCATTAGGCAGGTAAATGCTTGCAGCGAAGAAAGAGAAGTCAGGAGTGGTGAGTTTGGCCAGTATGAGGCGGCCACCTAGATATTGTGAAAAAGAATGGGTTTTAACCCGGGGATTCAAAACAATAAGGGCGGCATGGTTTGTCCAGAAGGAGTTGCCTCCAAACTGTTCATTCCATGAAGATTGTTCGTGGGGGAGGATATGGGGCTCCTGGACAGCAGCAATGTCAATTTGTGCTGACCTGAAGTTGTGGAGGAGGCGGGCTCTCCGCTTAAAGTCCCGCAACCCATTCGCGTTGATGGATTGCAGGGCCAGGGTGCTGCTGTGGGGACTCATAGCTGTTCCCCTCCATGTCCTAGGGGGTTGCCAGCGCTTAAACCTGCTGCTGTGAGGCGGCTAGTTTTGAGTCCTTTAGCTTGACTATTAGCTGCAATCCGTGAGGAGCGTCGAGGGTTCTGAGGGGAAGGAGAGGGTGGGGGGCGGAGGACCCAGTAAGCCAGCCTAGGATGCTACCCCCGCTCCGTTGCAGGGGAAGGACCTGAGGGTGCTCAACGGTGACCTCCGCAGTGTCCCCATTTGATGAGTCTGAGTCCATATTCACTTCTTCCAACACTGCAAAGGAGCCGCGCAAATTGGACTGTGGGGTTGTGGTAGGACTCTTTGAGGTGGCACTCTTACCGCAGGCCGCGGGTTGCCAGTCCATGCTGGTGGGCATAGCTCCATTGGGAGCTGAGTGTTAGACAGACAGCAAGTAAAAAATAGACTGGCCTACTAGCCTGAATGCCGAAGCATCCAAGTGGTGGACCAGTATGCCAGGGGCACTGCTGCTGGTACAACGGATATGGAACTGGAAGGGAACTTAAGTCTCAATCAATAAAAACTGAAATTTGGGAGAGGGTGTTTTTATTGGGAAATTTAAGGGAATAGAATCGACCAATAATTTTCTCAGGGAGATGCACCCAATTAAATAGTCATCAATTTTTGGGGAAAATAAGCCGGGATTGGGTCCTTCAGGTTTGACCTAAGTGGTGAACTATTCAGGAATGGGTGGGTTAGTTCACTGGGGACTGACATTAGCAAAATTCAGCAAAGAGCCAAATTTCAGTCAGTTTGACCTAAGTGGTGAACTATTCAGAGATGGGCGGGTTAGTTCACTGGGGACTGATATTTGCAAAATTTGGCAATGAGCCAAATTTCAGTCAGTTTGACCTAAGTGGTGAACTATTCAGAGATGGGCGGGTTAGTTCACTGGGGACTGATATTTGCAAAATTTGGCAATGAGCCAAATTTCAGTCAGTTTGACCTAAGTGGTGAACTATTCGGAGATGGGCGGGTTAGTTCTCTGGGGACTGACATCGGTAAGCTTGGTGGCAGGCCAAGTTGCGGTCAGGTCAACCTAAGAGGTGAACTATTTGGGAATAGGCGGGTTAGTTTTCCTAGGGACTGACATCGCTAAGTTTTGTAGCAGGCTGGGTTGCGGTCAGGTCAACCTAAGAGGTGAACTATTTGGGAATAGAAGGGGGGAAGATTTTTGTTCATCTTGTAAACAGAATTTGCAACTGTCGGGCGTTCTGACCAATAGCTTGGCCTTCATACCTTTTTGACCATTTGAAATATGAGTATCCGGATGATTGCCACTCATATTAGTTGTGATTAATTCCATTTTGGTGAACTCAGCGCAGATTTTTAATAATTCATTGTGACAGTTCTGCCAAGGAGAGTGCAAGTACCGAAAGTGGGATATGAAGCTGAAGAAACATTTTCCAGCGCTCATCTACCATGCGAGCAAGATCGCCCTGGGTAATGGGGTTATGGCCATCCTCTTTGGTATTTTCTTGCTCAGGAACAGTAGGTTGACCCAAATAATGCCCAGCGGATGTTCCTTGGGACTTACATTACCCTTTCCTTTTTCCAAGAGAAGAGCCTCATCACTGGGAAACTGTATAAGAGCCACCTTCTTGTGCGCCTTGGATGACTTGATTGCCATTACTGATGTAGTTTTTTTGGAAAACAGGGAAGCTCAGGGGGATGTGGAATATTTCATCCAGGTTCATACAATTTGCACAATTGCGCGTCTTGCCCCAACTGTTCTTATGTAAGGAATGTCACAATTTCTGAAATGCTGGGATAACTTCTTCCTCAGCCTCTTCCTCATTTGTGATGATAATCAGTTCCATAGGAACTTCACCTTTGAAGGGTGACAACCGGGAAACTATTGGGCTTTGGAGGACAAACTCATTGCATGTTGAGATGTCAGACTCTACCGACATGGCAAGGTAGCTGAAGCAACTATGGGGTATGGGTTTGGAGTTTTTGAGTGGGGTGGGGCAAGTGTGGGCAGGGATAATCTTTTTTCAACCTGATTCAGCTGGAAAGAAGGGGCCATTGCTGCACCAATATCTTTGAGAAAGGTGGAAATGGTAGAGATTGATGGTTGGTCAATTAGGTCAGACAGACGGCAAGTAAAAATAGACTGGCCTACCAGCCTGAATGCCGAAGCATCCAAGTGGTGGACCAGAATGCCAGGGGCACTGCTGCTGGTATGATAGATATGGAACTGGAAGGGAACTTAAGTCTCAACCAATAAAAACAGAAATTTGGGGGTTGGTGTTTTTATTGGGAAATTTATGGGAAGAGAATTGACCAACAATTTTCTCAGGGCGATGCGCCCAATTAAATAGTCATTGATTTTTGGGGAAAATAAGCCAGGATCGGGTCCTGCAGGCTTGACCTAAGTGGTGAACTTTTCAGGAATGGGTGGGTTAGTTCACTGGGGACTGACATTAGCAAAATTCAGCGATGAGCCAAATTTCAGTCAGTTTGACCTAAACGGTGAACTTTTGGAGATGGGCAGGTTAGTTCACTGGGGACTGATATTTGCAAAATTTGGCAATGAGCCAAATTTCAGTTGGTTTGACCTAAGTGGTGAACTATTCGGAGATGGGCGGGTTAGTTCTCTGGGGACTGACATCACTAAGTTTGGCAGCAGGCCAAGTTGTGGTCAGGTCAACCTAAGAGGTGAACTATTTGGGAATAGGCGGGTTAGTTTCCTAGGGACTGACATCGCTAAGTTTGGCAGCAGGCTGGGTTGCGGTCAGGTCAACCTAAGAGGTGAACTATTTGGGAATAGAAGGGGGGAAGATTTTTGATCATCATGTAAACAGAATTTGCAACTGTCGGGTGTTCCAACTGATAGCTTGGCCTTCATACCTTTTTTACCATTTGAAATCCGAGTATCCGGTTGATTGCTGCTCAAATTAGTTGTGATTAATTCCATTTCAGTGATCTCGGTGCAGATTTTTAGTAATTCATTGTGACAGTTCTGCCGAGGAGAGTACATGTACCAAAAGTGGGATCTGAAGTTGAAGAACCATTTTCCAGTGCTCATCTACAATGCAAGCAAGATCGCCCTGGGTAATGGGGGTATGGCCATCCTCTTTGGTATTTTCTTGCTCAGGAACAGAAGGCTGGCCCAATTAATGCCCAGCAGATGTTCCTCAGGACTTACACTGAGGGTTAATGCGATAAATTGCTGGTGGAGGTTGGTGGGGGTGCTGCGGAGCCCTGAGTGGGGGTGGCTGATGAGGGGCGCCCTGTGGGGGATGCCTTGCGCTTGGTGAGAGAGGGAGTTGACTCTGGGAGATTGGAGGGGGTGCCCACTGGAAGGGGGGCATGAGCGCGAAGGTATCCCATACCAATATTGGGTTTAGCTGTTTCAACTGCTAGGCGTAAGGCCTCAGGGGACAGGTCTTGAATGAGAACCCATTGTGTGGGTTGTCAAATTGCTGCTGCGGCCAAGTGGGATTGTTTTTGCCTGGTTTAGGCCCCTGGGTGGTGGCTAAGAGGGCTTGTTTTCAAGCTGTGCAGCCACTATACAGGTGTTCAAGGGTGTTACACCATGAACACTGGGGGCGCGCCTGATCAGGATCAACAAAAAAGATCTCAGGGCATGCCCCAACTACCGCCACACGAGGAATAACCTCAATGTTGCGGGATACAGTGGGGGAGGGGATGAACAACGCCCTAGCAGTGCGAGCTCTTTGAGTGGGAGCATAGTAAGAGGGGACGCTAAAGTCCACTGAAAGAACAGACCCAAACTCCATTAAACCATGATGGAGAGCCAGTTTAAGAGACTCAAGATCAACAGTCGTTGGTAGGTTGGAAAAAGTAACCCATGAAATTTTTTTCAGGTGAGAGAGTGTGTGGGAGATGTGAAGAGATCCATGCGGAATAATGACCTGGAGGGTGGCAGCATGGTCAGCAAGGGCAGCTTCAGTGAAGCCCACATCGATGTAGTGGCCCTCCACTGATTCATGGATGGCGGTGTTAATTGGGAATGTCTCCGCGATTGCTGCAAAGTATGAGAAGTAATACTCTGTATAGAATTCAACAGGGTTATGCCCATAATAAAGGCAAATCGCGTGGGAGAGGGTTGAGTGAGGTAGAGCTTTTTGCGCTCTAGTTTCAGCCCATTTCTTCTTAACATCAGCAATAAATGCCACTTCATGGGGATCAGCTTTGGATGCGTTGGTGCCAGAGGTTTTTGCCACGCCCCAGTGGCTCCTTTGGTACGTTTGTGTTTGCTTTGGGCTGCAATTGTGGGTTGAATGCGAGCTGGTGGTTTGGACAAGTTTGCGGAGTTCCCCTCTTGCTGGAATGTTTGTGCAGTTGCTGGCGGCATATTGAATTGAGGGGCAGATTGTTGGTCCTCGCTAAATTGGGGAGGCCCATCCAGATTGGAATTAACTCCAGCCAATTGGGAGGAGAGTGATGTTTCATCATCCCAATCTATTTGGGTAAATTCAGCCCGAGTATTTGCTGTGATTTCATGGGCAAAAATCACTGGCTGATTGGTGAATTGGTCATTTTCAGCATATGGAGATAAAGTGCTGACTTGAGAAGTGCCAATTATGGGGTTTAAATGGGATGGGTGGGATTGGAACTGGTGTGAAGTTCCAAAATCTGAACCATTTGAATCCCATTGGGAAGAATAGATTGTCCCAATTTGGTGCTTAGTGAACCAGAATGTGCGGCTAATCCAACCTTACATCTGAGGGTTTGGGGGCCAGGTAGCTGGGTATCGCCCCTCATGGGGGGAGCCAGAAACATGGTGTCAGCAATAATAGATGGGGCTGAATTAGCTGACACAATGGGGGAGGTGAATGCCTGGATGGGCTGAGTTGCATTCAACTGAGCAGACGCCATTAAAACAGCGTGGGTGATGGCCTCCTTGGTTGGAGGGGGCCCAGCGGGTTGGTGGGAGGTAGCGCACACAGAGCTGTTGGGCGTGCAGGTTGCAGAAGCGCAATCAGGTGAACTGGCACTAGTTGAAGTAGATCCAGGTTGGGGGTGGTGCCTGCTTTCACAGCTGCTGCTTGAGAGCGGGTGATCTGGTTGACCCTGAGGTGGGTAACTGGGGGTTGCTTTGTTTGGGGTGGTGCTGGCTCATTTGGCTGAGCCCGCGGGTTCTTTTGCGGGGTTTCCCACCATATTAGCTAATAGTTTTTGTAAATCTCTTTAGTAGAGCTAAATTTCAAGGTTGAATTGATTTTCAAAAAGTGATGCTTAGCAGAAAGAGATCAAGGTTTAGACCTTCTTTTTATATTTCTGAGTACTAAAATACATTGGTAAGAGATTAGTTGTATAGTAAATCAAACAAAACTTTTTTGCAGAAATAAACTATAATAATAGTAAAAATTATATTGATATAGGAATTAGTCCTACTGTATATATATTTTGATTATTGATTTTAACATAAAATGCACAAGATCAACACAGCATAAAACCTTGCATATATGTTGTTAAAATCTTCTATAATCATTATTTTAACATATATTAAACTTTTGAAACTATATTTATTAGTTGCTCATATACTATAAGCTTATCTTTTAAGTATGTAAAAACTGTTTTTTATATTAACAATTTTTAAAAGTAAATGAGGCGGGTTGACCTTGGGACAAATATACCACACCAAGTTTTATTTGATCCTGTGCTGGTTTTGAACTTGTGTCAATTGAAACCTGATCCAGAGTGGAGCAGGAACCTCCCCGTTATGCTACCACTCCTATATATTAACAATTTTTAAATATGATATAGTTGATTAACTAGATTGCTAAACTAGTTCACATGGAATCTTGTTCCATTGTTTGCTGAAAATGTTAATCATAGATAGTCACAAGTATATTTATATATTATAAGTTGGCCTGTAAAGTCAAAAATTACTTTTGTGAATCAATAGATATTAACAACCCATTTCAATAGATATTATCTAAATTATTAGCATGCTATTTTTAAAGGTAAATGTTCTGTTTATTTAACTGAGTCTATTCACACTTTTTTTGGATAAATTATCTGGGACTAGCTTAGCATTGTATTACGCTTATTCAAAGGTAGTTAATAAATGTTTATGAACATTGCTTGCCTTTTTGCAATTCCTGCTGATGCAGGCATTATTTTTATGATTTCTATAAGAAATGCTTTCTAAGATTCAAATTTTAAAATATCATACCATTAAATTAGCTATAAAAACAAGATCTAGATTCTGAAATTGTTATTGTGCTTGCTTCTTTAGAAGCTTTTAGGTTTAGGTCACCTTTATATTTTTAATATTCTAAAAGTGCAGTTGAAAGCACTTGCCAAGAAAATCAATTTTTAGACTAACTTTTGTCACACACAAGGATTTCTTAATTAATTATATCATTAGAAAATATTTTAACTATATTTCTGCAAAGTTTATACATTGGTTTTACTAAAGGTGAGGCAAGTCTTTACTAAACAGGTCCTTTCAATAACATGGGATAGAAATAAGCAAGAAGAAAGAGAATACCTTTACTCCAGTCAGGCTAGCAATATCCAGCTAGAGGATGGAGGACTAGTATACTTGAAATTCATACAACTACAGAACATTGTAGTAGATAAACTGTCTCTCACTTTATATGACAAATAATATATATGAGATAATCTTAAAATGCAATAAAAACTCAATAAATTTCATCTATACCTTTAGACAGTTTAGAAAGAAGGTTGAATTATTATACATTTTGAAAAAAAGATGAGAAAAAACATTTTTAAGTTTCATTAACATGATAATTCTGCTTTATCTGGATAACTGAGAACCATATGCAAAGTTGAAGACTAGTAACTTAAGTACGTTCAGCCTACTATATACATGAAATGATCCAGGCTAACCAACAAGCTGTAATTGCTGATTTAGTTTCTTAACCTCATGAGAACGGCATCAAGCAACAATACCTCATTCGCCAGATGGATGTCAACTTTCAGTATTTTTCATACGTTTTGATTCCATTACCCAATGTGAAAAAAATCCAACATGCAAATCAAAATTATGTAATATAAATTGTATACTAATCTTAGTATATCATAGAAGAAATCATAACTCAACTAGGTTTTAGTATACATTATAAGGATGAAGTAAATAGATAATATAAATTTTTTATGGGTGTACAATTCTGAATTTATTTAAACCAGATCATCTACTGAAAAACGATTTTGCTTAAATGTAGAAACAGAAGAATGACTAGTTACTTAATCCAAGAACTCTATGAAGTCAAAGAGACTGTGTTTAACGCTTAACAAGAGTTTTATTTTTAAAAGTGGAAAAGTAAAGAAGAGGTTGAGAATGTCCAAGATGATTTATCTAAAGTCAATCAGAGTGCTTTATATTTGGAAACTCAGTCCAGCTTGACTACCATTGAACAAAAAAGTCAATTTGAATGAGAAAAATCATATTGATAAAATCAACAACAACACAGATGGAAAATTTTCAGCTTTGTATATTATAAAAGTTGATCTTTAGAAAGAAATGGTGACATTATAGAGTTATATTAGAGTCCAAATTTAGAAAAGTCACCTAAAAAGAGATATTTCTTTTAAAAGTGGAAGAGATGAGAATTCTAATAATCAAGTGACTGAATAAATTGAGAGATATAAAATGCAAGATAATCAAGAAGAGTATAAAGAAGCTGATATATTTGATGACTATTTGAGTGCACCAGTAGAGCAAAGTAAAGCACTGTGGGATTCGCCAACGGATGCCACAAATATTTCTCAAAAAATATATAAAACTTACTTTTAATATAAAAAATAAAAGTAATAATAAACGCTTTTTTAAAGTTTTTTATCTTTTTATTATTTGTGCGAGGCAAGCCAGAAAAAGATCCCCTATTCAATACTAGTATTTCATATTTAAACTAGTTCAAATATTGGGGCCTTGGGAATTTAAGGCTATAGTGTCAAAAAGCTGAGTCATCCAAATTAGGAAAGATAGGCTTCAGCCTATCAGAATGAGGGAAAATAGTCTGGGGCAAAACAAACCCATGTGGTAATGATTTGATAAATTGCACCCAATCACCGGTGGGTAAAATCTTCTCACCTTGGGGGAGAACAAACCCATGTGGTAATGATTCAATAAATTGCACCCAATCACTGGCGGGTAAAATCTTCTCACCTTGGGAGACCTCCGCCACGCCTAAAAAAGGGGGGGGGGTCCCCACTTAGGAAGTGGTACGGTTTGAGATGTGGCTGAGGGGGAACCATGTGATGGACACCCCAAATTCAGCCGAGGAGTCAGAGCAATCCAACTATCAGTTTTTACCTTAATAAGCTGATTTTGATTATAAAACAGGTTTTCCTGATAATTAGGTTTTCACCAAGAATCCGCCAGGGTCTTTTGAATGATGGTACTCATATCCTCATTAACCATAGTATTGTTAGAAGTTTGGACATGTAATTGGCTGATTGTAGTAGTGGATTTGGGGGAATTTTTACCTCTAACATTTTTTTTTGAAAATCAAGAAGGAGAATGTCTGACATTGCCCCCCTCAAGAATGTTGGGGGAGTGTAGGGCCATAGGAAGCGGCCATGTACCCAGTTTATGGTAACTCCTGTAGCCAAAGACTTTATAGAATACTCATTTCCTCTCTTATACGTGAGGGTAAATGGTCCCTCCCAGATTGATCCAAGTTTGTCACTTCAAGGAGTTATGTGGTTGTGGTAATATAAGACCATATCCAACACTTGGAATGAAGGTAGGGGATCCCAAAGCTCATTGGCAGCTTGGCCTTCTTTAGTGACCGTTTTGGCTAGGTAGTCATAGCCTTTAATTGAAGCTGAATGATGCGGTTAGCTAACCTTTGCATGGCTTTCTCAGGCTCCTCTCCACTAGAGAAGACATCCTTAGCTAGAAGAGCAGGTATGCCTGGTTCCCTGCCATATAAAACTCGGAAAATGGACATTTTTAGAATTTGGTGATAGCTAATCCAGTAAGCCATAAGAGCACTAGGGAGATAAAGATCCCAATGAAGGGGATCAGACGAGGCCATTTTCCGTAAGATGGAAACCAAAGTGCCATTTTTTGCTCCACCATACCATTGATTGACGGGTTATATGGAGCTGAGAATAGTTGCTGGGCTCCCATAGAGGTAGCTAAGATTTTGACTACTCTGGAGGTGAAGTTTTTTCATTGTCACAGAGTAGTACTTGAGGGCACCCATGTCGAGGGAAAATAATTTAATGGAGAAAGGTAACAGTGGCCTTAGCAG
>JAKSZP010012624.1:0-29950 GCA_022478985.1 Massospora cicadina
CCCAAGGGTCAATGGGCGGCTCTGGAGCCCGCCACAGGAAGTCTTGGATGTCCGATGGGTCCACCTGGGTGGCATGGAAGAGGCTGGAGTAGAAGCGGTGTAGTTCCTGCGTGATTTCCTCCTTATCTGAAGTGGTTGTAGTGCCAATCTTCAGTGCAGTAATATCCTGCGCTGTTGACCGGGCTTTCTGTTTCTGAAAGAAGAAGCGGGTGGGGCGTTCCCATTGAGCATAGTAATGAGATGTTGTAAAGTTTGCTGCCCGTTCTTCCTGCAGTGTGAGCTCCAAGCGGAGTGCTTCCTGCGCCGCTTCCCAGTCTTCCAACCATCTGGGAGAGGGCGAAGGCTGGCAGTTTCGCTCTAGATGTCTGATTCTGGCTTCCGCCCTTTTGACTCTGGCGCGAGCTGCAGTCATCTGGGCTTTGGCACAGTTGCTAGGCAACGCGGGTGATGCCCTCCTTGGTCACCGCCCATCTAGCCTTGTGGTCAAGCAGGTGGGGGTGGGGGAGGTGAGAGTCTCCCGGATGGTCATAGACAGCTTCTCCTTAGTGAAGGGGTTGTTGAGAAGAGCTGGGGCAACCCTAGGCCAGAACCTACGCGACGGTCTAAGTGTGGTGGTGAGGACAACGGTGAGTGACCTGTGATCACTCAGATGGTTGTCACGAGAGATGGGAGAGGAGACGCGGCCAATTAGCAGGGGGCCAATCAGTGCCATATCTATGCGTGACGCTGACTGGAAAGCTCCTCCATCATACTGGATCCTAGTCATGCAACCTAGGCCAGACGCGGAGGGTGGAAGCGCATCTATAAAGCCACTCAGGCGAAGGAAATCCTAAAGGCGACTTGATCCAGGGCGTTCCTTTGCTGCAGGGGGTAAGAGTCACGGACGCGACTTATGGTTGTGTTGAAATCTCCTAAGAGAACTGTATTCCGTGGGAGATTGAGTTGGAGGAGCTCTTCCAAGAGCCGATTTTGCTCCTGACCTGCATTAGGCAGGTAGATGCTTGCAGCGAAGAAGGAGAAGTCAGGAGTGGTGAGTTTGGCCAGTATGAGGCGGCCACCTAGATATTGTGAAAAAGAATGGGTTTTAACCCGGGGATTCAAAACAATAAGGGCGGCATGGTTTGTCCAGAAGGAGTTGCCTCCAAACTGTTCATTCCATGCAGATTGTTCGTGGGGAGGATATGGGGCTCCTGGACAGCAGCGATGTCAATTTGTGCTGACCTGAAGTTTCGGAGGAGGTGGGCCTCCGCTTAAAGTCCCGCAACCCATTTGCGTTGATGGATTGCAGGGCCAGGGTGCTGCCATGGGGACTCATAGCTGTTCCCCTCCATGTCCTGGGGGTTGCCAGCGCTTAAACCTGCTGCTGTGAGGCGGCTAGTTTTGAGTCCTTTAGCTTGACTATTAGCTGCAATCCGTGAGGAGCGTCGAGGGTTCTGAGGGGAAGGAGAGGGTGGGGGGCGGAGGGACCCAGTAAGCCAGCCTAGGATGCTGCCCCCGCTCCGTTGCAGGGGAAGGACCTGAGGGTGCTCAATGGTAACCTCCGCGGTGTCCCCATTTGATGAGTCTGAGTCCATATTCACTTCCTCCAACACTGCAAAGGATCCGCGCGAAATGGACTGTGGGGTTGGGGTAGGACTCCTTTGAGGTGGCACTTCTACCGCAGGCCGCGAGTTGCCAGTCCATGCTGGTGGGCATAGCTCCATTGGGAGCTGAGGGCTGATGCGATAAATCGCTGGTGGGGGCTGGTGGGGGTGCCGCGGAGCCCTGAGTGGGGGTGGCTGACGAGGGGCACCCTGTGGGAGATGCCTTGCGCTTGGTGAGAGAGGGAGTTGACTCTGGGAGATTGGAGGGTGCCCATTGGAAGGGGGGCATGAGCGCAAAGGTATCCCACACCAATAGTGGGGTTAGCTGTTTCAACTGCTAGGCGTAAGGCCTCAGGGGACAGGTCTTGAACGGGAACCCATTGTGTGGGTTGTGGAATTGCTGCTGCAGCCATGTGGGATCGTTTTTGGCCTGGTTTAGGCCCCTGGGTGGTGGCTAAGAGGGCTTGTTTTCGAGCTGTGCAGCCACTATACAAGTGTCCAAGGGCGTTACACCATGAACACCGGGGGCGCCTGATCAGGGTCAACAAAAAAGATCTCAGGCATGCCCCAACTACCGCCACATGAGGAATAACCTCAATGTTATGGGATACAGTGGGGAGGGGATGAATGACGCCCTAGCAGTGCGAGCTCTTTGAGTGGGAGCATAGTAAGAGGGGACGCTAAAGTCCACTGAAAGAACAGACCCAAACTCCATAAAACCACGATGGAGTGCCAGTTTAAGAGACTCAGGATCAACAGTCGTTGGTAGGTTGGAAAAAGTAACCCATGAAATTTTCTCCAGTTGAGAGCGTGTGCGGGAGATGCGAAGAGATCCGCGTGGAATAATGACCTGGAGGGTGGCAGCATGGTCAGCAAGGGCAGCTTCAGTGAAGCCCACATCGATGTAGTGGCCCTCCACTGATTCATGGATGGTGGTGTTAATAGAGAATGTCTCCGCAATCGCTGCAAAGTATGAGAAGTAATCCTCTGTATAGAATTTAACAGGGTTATGCCCATAATAAAGGCGAATTGCGTGGGAGAGGGAAGCTGAGCGAGGTAGAGCTTTTTGCGCTCTAGTTTCGGCCCATTTCTTCTTAACATCAGCAATAAATGCCACTTCACGGGGATCAGCTTTGGGTAGCGTTGGTGCCAGAGGTTTTTGCCACGCCCCAGTGGCTCCTTTGGTACGTTTGTGTTTGCTTTGGGCTGCAATTGCAGGTTGAGTGTGAGCTGGTGGTTTGGACAAGTTTGCGGAGTTCCCTTGTTTCTGGAATGTTACAGCAGTTGCTGGCGTCATATTAAATTGAGGGGCGGATTGTTGGGCCTCGCTAAATTGGGGAGGCCCATCCAGATTGGAATTAACTCCAGCCAGTTGGGAGGAGGGAGATGTTTCATCACCATCCCAATCTATTTGGGTAAATTCAGCCCGAGTATTTGCTGTGATTTCGTGGGCAAAACTCACTGGCTGATTGGTGAATTGGTCGTTTTCAGCATATTGAGATAAAGTGCCGACTTGAGAAGTGCCGATTATGGGGTTTAAATGGGACAGGTGGGATTGGAACTGGTGTGAAGTTCCAAAATCTGAACCATTTAAATCCCCATTGGGAAGAGTAGATTGTCCCAATTTGGTGCTTAGTGAACCAGAATGTGCGGCTAATCCAACCTTACATCCGAGGGTTTGGGGGCCAGGTGATTGTTGGGCCTCGCTAAATTGGGGAGTCTCATCCAGATTGGAATTAACTCCAGCCAATTGGGAGGAGGGAGATGTTTCATCACCATCCCAATCTATTTGGGTAAATTCAGCCCGAGTGTTTGCTGTGATTTCGTGGGCAAAACTCATTGGCTGATTAGTGAATTGGTCGTTTTCAGCATATTGCGATAAAGTGCCGACTTGAGAAGTGCCAATTACGGGGTTTAAATGGGACGGGTGAGATTGGAACTGGTGTGAAGTTCCAAAATCCGAACCATTTGAATCCTCATTGGGAAGAGTAGATTGTCCCAATTTGGTGCTTAGTGAACCAGAATGTGCGGCTAATCCAACCTTACATCTGAGGATTTGGGGGCCAGGTAGCTGGGTATCGCCCCTCATGGAGGGAGCCAGAAACACGGCGTCAGCAATAATAGATGGGGCTGAATTAGCTGACACAATGGGGGAGGTGAATGTCTGGATGGGCTGAGTTGCATTCAACTGAGCAGACGCCATTAAAACAGCGTGGGTGATGGCCTCCTTGGTTGGAGGGGGCCCAGCGGGTTGGTGGGAGGCAGCACACACAGAGCTGTTAGGCGTGCAGGTTGCAGAAGTGCGATCAGGTGAACTGGCGCTAGTTGGAGTAGCTCCAGGTTGGGGGGTGGTGCCTGCTTTCATGGCTGCTGCTTGAGAGCGGGTGATTCTGGTTGACCCTGAGGTGGGTAACCGAGGGTTGCTTCGTTTGGGGGTGGTGCTGGCTCGTTTGGCATAGTCTTCGGGTTCTTTTGCGGGGTTTCCCGCCATATTTGCTAATAGTTTTCGTAAATCTCTTTAGTGGAGCTAAATTTCAGGCTGAATTGATTTTCGAAAAGTGATGCTTAGCAGAAAGAGATTCCTCCCGCCGTCATCTGTGAGATTATCAAGCTAGATTTAGTCTTGAATTGAATAGGTTGCAAAAGTGTTTGCAACAAGAAAGAAAAGTTTGGACTGACTTTTAATGATTATCTCTTATTTAGTATCTTAAACAGCACCATTAGCCTCCATGGATGCTAACAGGGCTTGTTGGGAAAGTTATAAAAAACACACTAATTTTTTTCAAAAAAGTATGGTACAACCTCATGCCATACTGTCATATAAAGCAAATGAAATTTAGCCTGGCCTGCCAGACAGGGTGTTTAAGCACCCAAAAGGTAAGCCAGAATGCCAAAGGCACTTCTGCTCAGGCGACTTGAAGGTGGGATGAAAGGTGGGTAAACCATAAATGGTGACTCAAGATGGTGGTCAGGAGCAAACTGGCACACAGCCAGGTGGTTGCTATTATGGAGCTGGCAGAATTGGCGCAGAAAATTATTTGCTATGACAATAGGGCTGGGTTCTCCATAAGGTTTTTGCCAAGAGAACAGGTGGCAAATTTATGAAATCTCGTCCAGGGAAAGGTAAAACCTCCAACAATAGTGACAAATTGTTTTTGATGAATAGCTTCAGCAAGTAAGAAGTATCTAGGGTTGGGACCATCTGTACTAAAAAAGTAAGAAGTATCTAAGGATGCCCTCATATGGTATGCTCAGTCCATGCGGTAGGCAACATAGTTGTTATGATGGCCACAAGGGCCCAGTCATCACGCAAACAAAAATCATTTTTGGGGCTGGGTTATGTGATGGAAATTAGGGGAAATTTTTAAAAAGAAATTTTTCAGTATGGGTTTTTTTATTTCAAAATAAGATATAGAATCAACTTACAATCATACCTTTCAGGGCTGATTGCTTAAATACTCATTCTCTTAGGGAATAAGATGGAGTGCATGGGCGTGGGGCCTTGATTTTCCATCCTAGAGTGATGGAACTCAAGTGGTATTTATCTGAATTTTATGAGGCCACATCAGCTAAAGACTAAGTCAATTTCAATTTGGCCTCTGACACCCAAATCACATTTTTATTGCAATTGTGTATGCCCAAGTGGCGGCGTCTTGCTTGAAAAATGGCAGAGGCTTCTAGAGCCATTCCATGTAGAGATATTTTTTTCAAAGGGAACGCACCGTTCTTCAAACCTTTTTCTACCAAATGAGGCCTAGATCAATTTTTTTGCAGATTTGTGAGAGGGTATCTGCATGTGCAGGTGTCAAATGTCCAGTATAACACATGACCCTACCTCAATATTATGTGCTGGAATGCACTTTTGGTCAGCAAACAGCTTATAGTCACTAATACCCTTGGTTATATGTTCATGGATCAAGGACTTGGTGGAGCCGATTTGCTGTGCATGGTCATCTGTGGCTGGCACCTCCAGACGAAGCCTAATGCCTACCAAAAATGAAGGGTTATAACCTAAAGTGGCTTCATAGAGGGAGACGCCTTTAGATGCGTGGGTTAAATTGTTATACATGAACTGAGCGAGTGGAAGATCTTCTGCCTAAGTATTCTGAGCGTCTGTGGCATAAATGTGAAGGTATTGCTCTAAAGTTTTGATTTACTCACTTAGTTTGGACATCTGACTGGGGATGGTACGTGGTTATGTGACATGGAGTGATCTTCAAAATCACTAGAAGTTCTTTACATAATTGTGCCATGAATTGGGGACCAAGGTCATTGATGATTTCCTGAAGCAGCCCAAACATGGAGAACACATGCCTCACGAACAATCTGGCGGTATCCTTGGAAGTGATGGCTGAAGAACAAGGTATAAAGAGGGCGAATTTGGTGAAGTGGTCTATGACTATTATAATGGCTGTAAATCCCTTGGAGCTTGGCAGCTTGACAATGAAGTCTACCAAAACAGAAGTCTATGGCCCCTCCACCTGCTGCAGAGGGCGGAGGAGACCAATTTTTCCTGACCTGTCCAACTTGGCCTACGCACATGTTACACAATTTTCAATCCATGCTGGAATGTCCTTCAACAGGCTAGGCTTGATATAAGTCCGCTTGATAGAGTCAAGGCACCTCTTATTGCCTGGATGTCCCACTTCAGGGGGGTTGTGGTGTGCACAAATGACTTCATCGCGGAGGAGGGGCAGCACCCACAAGCGCGACCTAAATTATATAAGCCCCTCAACCAAGGAATAGAGCTAATGCTTATGTGTGGTGGGAGTGCTAACTTCTCCAACAACTCTAATCCTTCCGCACAAGCTGTTTGAGCTGATAGGACCCTCAAAACCAGGGGCACATCTGAACCCAAATCCGCCACCAAAATTGCAGGAGGAGCAATAGCTAGAATTTGGGCCGGTGGTATTACTATGATAAGATCTCTTTTGTCCACATCCACTAGACAGTGCACTGGGTTATAATTCATAAAGTCGTGGAGCACATTTATTGCTCACTTCACAAACTCTTACTTGAAGTTGAAGCTGCATAAGTCATGGTATATCTGAGCCTGTTGGTGCGCCAAATTTTGCGGATTGTGGAAGTACAGGAGAGCTTGGTGATCTGTTCATATGGTTAACTTATGTTGAACACACTGCTTAAGGTACCACCAGTGAATTAGGGCCCACGCCACAGCGGCCAACTCTTTGTCATAGATGGCCCAGGACTTCTCAGTAGAAGTAACTTATTGGAAAATAGGCGACCAGGTGTTCCAAACTGTGATGCGCTTGGAGTAGAACAGCCCTCACTGCGACAGAAGACGCATCACATGCTATGATATATGGTTTAGCGGGGTCCTCGTTTTTAAGAACCAGGGGAACTAAAAACACTTCCTTGATTGATTTGAACGCCTTTTGACATTTGGGAGTCCAGTGGAATTGAACTTTTACCCATAAGGGGGTGCAGTGGCATGGCAGCTGAGAGAGTGTGAGGAGAGAATTTGTAAGGAATATTATGGTACCCAGAAAGTTCCTCAACTGATTCTGGGTTGTGGGGCGATCCACTAGCGTATGGCTTCAAGTTTACTAAGTGGTACAGCGTATCCATCTTTTCGAACTAGGATACCCAAGAAGGTAGCTTCTTCCAGATAGAATTTGAACTTGGATGAATTAAAGAAAAGACACGCCATATGCAGAGCAGCCAGCACCGCCGCCAAATCCTTCTCATGCTGCTCAGGCGTGGGGAAATAACTAGAATATTGTCAATGTATGCCACCGCGCAAGTGAATCTGAGGTCACCCAGCACACTATCAAAATCCATTGGAACGTTGCAGGGGCATTCTTCATCCCAAATGGCACTACCCAAAACTGAAATATACCTCTCCTTGTATGAATAGTGGTCAGCCATTCATGGTCTTCAGCCACTTAAATTTGGTTATAAGCATTTACAAGGTTGAGGTTAGAAAACTTCCAAGACTTTGCAATCTCCTGCTAGATGTTTGCTCCAGAGGGAGGGGCAGGGGTCATGCACTGTAATATTATTCAGGTACCCATAGTCTATGCAGGTGCGCAGTGTCCCATCGGTTTTTTTGTGCAGATAATGGGTGAGGAAATGTGGGATGTCTCTTTAAACACCCAACCCTTCTTGAACATATCATCCAACCATGCATCCAAAGCCTCTTTCTCATCCAATGTGTAAGGGTACAGCGGGAAATTAATGTTAACCACAGGCGCCATCATGCAAAAGGACATGCCAAACTTAATGTGCGGCAGAAGATGGTTCTCTTTGTCCAAATTGAAAATACCTTGGTAGGCCATCAACGCTGGAGGAAAATCCAATGGAAGGCCCACATGGGAAACGAGCATTGTGATGAAGCCACATTTCTGTATTTTGCAAAGAATATTGATCATAGGAAACTCGTCCTTCTTTGGGAATTGGAAAAGACAGTGTGTTTTATATCCAAATGGATTTTTACTTTCTGGTGCTGACACCATCCCACACCCAAAATGACCAGGAACACCAAGTAAGGGATTTATGAAAACTGGCCACAAAAGCTGAATTGATAACCAAAAAAGGCACTGGGTGCCGCACCCTAAAGGATGGCTATGCAGCTGATGATGCAATTATCACAGCTGGGCCCAGGTTCAAGTCCAATTGCAGCTGCTGGGATAGCTTCAAACTCATGAATTTACCCGCTGCACCCATGTATCCCAGGGCCTCAAAGGATACCCTGTGTTCTCTTATCTGAATTTCCATTGGCAATATGAAATAGGCATATTTCATTTAATGACAATGGTGCATGATTCCACTGACAGGGTGGAGATAATAATTGGATTGGGAGTAAGAACAGGCTAGGTATGAGGGAAGTCATCCAGACCAAGGGGTTGGCCCACAATCGCCTCAGGCTGCATGCCTGAAAACTGAGAGACAGATGGATTGGGAGTTAATTGGTAAGCTGCGGGGCCACCACGCTATTAGGACCAAAGCAGATGCTGCAATGTCAGTGGGATTGTAAACCATATCTTCCTTGACAAATCCTATTATGAATAAGCTATCCACTTCAAGGGGAATCTGGAGGAGCGCTGCTCTGATTGAGGTTGCCGCCATATACATCTGGTACCTAGTCTCCACCAGGGTGGCCCAAATGGCATGTTTGGCAGATGCTTAATCCAATGCAGCTCAGATATTGCTTGGATAATGTCAAGTGGTAAGCCAGGGATGGGGGCTTACTCATGGAATGATGTTACAAGTAAGACAAGTTGGATGCTTTGGCGCCCATAGAAAACAGTCAGAGTAAGCAAGCGGAACGCAGCACTGGCGCCTTCAATGCTAAAGATACCAGTGAAATCAAAGAGTTGATTCCTTAGTCTGAATGGCTGCACGCAAAAGGCCCTGCAACCACCAGTGGGTCATCTACAATGGAATCCAAGAGGGCCACGTTCTGTTAAGCATCCTTCATAGAAGCAGAACTTGTAAGGGTGATTGAGAACCACACCTGCAGCTCAGAGAAGGCGTTGGACACCTAGTTAGCAATCTGAAAGACGGAGCAGATGAACCTTTTACCAGAAGGTGGTCTACTACTAAAGTGGGGATTTCTGGGATTGACCAGGTAGTGAAAAACTCTCCTAACGCCACCTGGGAGCTGCCTACAAACTTGACTACTGACCAAACAAACAGCAGGAGGCAAATCACTTAATGCAAGTTCATCTATAGATAGAAACCACTGCGGCGCCCACCTCAAGAAGGTTAGTGCAAATGGCAGGTACCATTGGTTGGTCAATTATGTCATTAAAGTGACAAAGGAGATTTAGACTGGCCTTCCAGTTAGGGTGCGTGAGCACCCAGAAGGTAAGCCAGAATTACAAGGCACTTTTCCTTGGATGACTTGAAGTTGGGATGAAAATTGGGTGAACCACAAAATGCTATTTAAGATGGTGGTCAGGAGCAAACTGGCAAACAGACAGGTGTTTTCTACTACAGGGCTGGTGGATTTGGGCGCGGGAAGCTTATTTTCTATGACAACAGAGTTGGGATCTGACTTAGGGTTGTTGGCGAAAAAAGGTGGCAATTTTCTGAAATCTTGCCCAGTGGGGTTGTAAAACCTCCAACAAGAGTGACAGATCCTTATGCCAAATAGCTTTGGCAAGTGGGAAGTGTCTAAGGATGCCCCTTGTACAGTGTCAGGATTTCGCCAAATTCTCTCATTTCTGAAAATTTTACCTTAAAGATTTCCACTGTAATATCAGAAGGGGAGTTTTATATTTTATTTGAGGTGGGCCGACCTGGGGATGATACCGCACCAAATAATGAGAAATTGAATGAATGGGAAAGGAGGATAAAATCCGGAAAACCTCCATGCATGATGTATGATAGGCCAGGAACTCCATGGACTGCCTTTGCTATTCGCTATCTTGGTTCAGGGCATTGGTGCGCAATGCCAACACAGTCATAATCATCACCTACCCAAAGTTCCTGTACTGGAATTGAACTTGGGGAGGCAGCGGCAGAGGTCCCTATTCTACCACTGGGGTATTCAATATTGGAAGAGGAGTTTAATTTATCTAATTGTATCAAGGTTAATAAGTATGATTAGGATCATCCCAATCAGGGGATAGAATATTTGATCGCTCAGCGTATAATTAGATTGGATATATCCCAAACTACTTCAAAAGCTATAGAAATCAATTCTTTTCATTAATAAAAATTAGGTCGATTTATAACCTGCTTTTTACTATTATTCATAGCTTTTTGGAGAACCCACCTAAGTAACTAAGAAAGAATACCTGCCTATTTTTGGAGTGTAATTCAAACTTCCAAATACAGTATGCACAGCCATGATGGTAGAAAACGTTGTTGTTATGATGGACACAAGGGCCCAGTAATTACACACCCAAAAAATCATTTCTGGGCTGGGTTTTGCAACGGATACCAGAGAAAAATTTACAAAAAGCAAAGTTATTTAGTGTGGGGGTTTTATATTGCAAAATAAGATAAAGAATAGATCTGCATCATACCTTTTGGGGATGATTGCTTAAATCTTGATCACTTAGGGAATAAGATGGCATTCATGGGCATGGGGTCCTCAATTTACTGACCTAGAATGATGAGCCTTGAGTGGAAATTATTCAAATTTATGAGGCCGTGTCAGCAAAAAAATGAGTAAATCTCAATTTAGCCTCAGACGCCTGAATTCCGTTTTTATTGTAATTGTGCCTGCCCAAATGGCGGTGCCTTTCTTGATGAGTGGTGGGTACCTCCCAGGGCCATTCCGCACAGGGACAATCCTAACTAGTTAAAAAGGATTAAGCCACCTGGCCTAACCACCTCCAGTTTCCTCAGTTCATCTGCAATTTTACAAACTTCAGAAGCACTGGGTTCTTGTCAGGGAGGCAGCATATGAAGTTTAGAATGTCCTGCCAGTTGGGATGCAAAAGCTTTCAAAAGTCAAACAAGTATGGCAGAGAGCATTGCTGCTCAAATGATGTTAATTTGTGCAGGGAGATGAGTGACAAGTAAGAGCTGGTGTATTGCAGAAATAAATAATAACCTGGAAAGAAACCAGGCTGTTGTTGGACAATTAAAAGTCCAATATTATAATAAGAGTGCTTTGAATTCAAAAAAGGACAAAATCAGTCTAAAGTCCCTGGCCAATTCTTGGTGGAACAACTTAAATTAGGGCAATACTTTCAGTAATGATTCTCGGTCAAATAGCACGAATTTAGGTAGTTGGATTGCCCTGACCATGCAGTGGAATCATGGGAGTCCATATAAAGTTCCTCCCCGTCCCATTAACCATTTAGTTAAACTACCTATGGGGACCACTCCCTTTTATAGCCTTAGAGGGGGTTTACCAGGTATAAAAATCTTACCTCATGGTGATTAGTTCAATTATATCAAATCCTTACCTAACAGACTGGTCCTACCTACTATTGACCCTTCATCAGCCATTCCGTTAAAGTGAAGCGAGTTTTGAGAGCTCTGATAGGTTGAATCCTATATTTCATAATTTGGAGACTTGTAGCTTATACTGAATTTCTCAGCCATTTCACTTTGAACCTCAGATAATTTATATACTAAGTAGTGACTTAGTAATAAGGTTCTCTTTTCAACCCATCGCCCTCACTAATAAAATTACTAAAAAACCAAAACTAATTTTTTTGAATTCAAAGTTCCCTAGTTTATTATAAGTGGTGTCAAAAAATCAACTATTTTATTAAACAGCAGTTAAGAGTTTAACTGCTCCTGCTTAATCTAAATCGTTGAATCCTGTGCAAATAGCACCAGCGGGCCTTAGTTAACGCCAGAATTTCAACAGATGTTTCAACTCCAGACCCAGTGGGCCTTGCTATAGGGAGTTGTGAGATTATATTTGCCAGTTTGGAACCCTTTGTAGAAGTGTTTGTTGCAAAAATGGAGGTGAGGGGGGCAGATTCTCGCCTGGAGTGGAGATAGATGAGCCCACAGGGCTCCGATATCCTGCTGGAAGATGGTCAACAATTGGTGAAATTCACAGAAGTTTCTTACATGATATTCCCAGTTGACTATGGCAGGGGCTATAGTTACTATCATGACTGGTTTTTCTCAGCCAATATGGGGCTTGATGGGCCACATTGTAAGGGTCATAAATAGTTCAGAAAAGAAATTTTTTGAAATAAACCAAATTGGAAACTTGGGGCGATTTTTAATAAAAGATAAATTGAGAAAATCAACCATCAATTTTAGCAGTGTTTTATGACCGCTTAAATAGACAATCAATCTGGGGAATAAATTTGTAAAACATGGGATTTGGGCCACCGAGATTCAACCTAACCTGGAAACTATAGGAGGGGGGAACAAATTCAATTTGAACCAACTTCAAAGGAATGAGTGGCAGACCAAGTCACTGTCAGGTCAACCTTAGATGCCCAAATTGCAGTCTCACTGTGTTTCTGATGGTTAGTGAAACGGTATCTCACCCAATGAGCAATGGGAACCTCCCAAGGCAACCCCACGTAGGGCAGTCCCAAAGAGTAAGAAACATGTTTGGGATACCCAACCTGCCCACACCTTGTCACTTTGGCATCTATTTGGCCAAGAGGGATGCATTTAAAAAAAGATCCTTCTTTTGAAGGGAGGGTTTTAAGCTATTGGCGATTTTTGACAATGACCCAATGCCATCAGAAAGTTCCATTGGAGATTTGTCATTTAACAAAATTGTCTTAATAAGTACATGCCCATCAGGCTTTGTCCACAATGTATGAGGGTATTTCAATTCAGCAACAACATTTTCCAATGGCTTAATACCATTGGAAAGTTTTACTGAGGATTTGACACTGGATACATTCTTTTCATGAGATACATGCCTGTAAGGCTTTGTCCTAAATGTTATTAATCAGGTTTAACCCAATGGCAACTCTTCCAAATGGCCTGATGCCATTGGTGAGTTTTGCCGAGAATTTGACACCTGATTCCCCATTTACTGAATATGTGAGCCTATTGGGCTTTGTCGCTGTCAGAAAAAGAAACATATGGATTCCTCCCAATAAAAAATAGGGGGTTCAGTTAGTCAGGCATTATTTCCAGCTAATCACCTAGTTTGATAGTATCTTAATGTTATAATAGTAATCATTTTAGGTTTAGCAGAATCTGAGTTTGATGCCAACTGCTATTCATGGGCTGTTGTGGGTTTCTAAGCAGAAATCTGATGTATTCATTACAACCATCTGACAATCCTAGTTTGACGCCAACTACCAATTGTGGCCAATTGTGGGAATTTCCGGTGGAAAGCCAATGGATTTGTTAAAAATAGTCTGAATATGATTTTGCTGCCTAATTTAGAGTACCAGAGACTCATGCCAAGGATGCTCAAACTTATGTTTATAGTAGAAGTTTATATACGACTAACTGGCAACTTGTGCCGAGTTAAGTTAACCTTTTATTTGGTGTTTGGGATGAGAGAATGGGAGGGAATTGCCACCATGGATGAATGACAATTGGTTAGTTCTGGTTTGTATGGCTGAGGGGCTTTCATATGCGCAAGATCCTAGAGTATAAATAGTCATCCATCCCCCTCAAATAATGATCTCACTTTTGCCCACTTTCTATTTATTTGAAGTAGCAAGAGCCACTAAAGTGGGTAGGAATGTACTGAAGATCCCCAAAGTAGGCGCATGGTGATGCACCTGGAGTGGCCAACGCTGCCAGCTCCCCTACCTCATCCTTACAAGGAACCAATGGGAACCTGGCTAACGGTCACCAACGATGGTGTGCTGCTGGCTGTCAGCCATGAGGGTGGTGCAGCGTGGGAGTTACATAGCCGCCCTGGATGGGGGATGGGCTCACCGGGGCACACCCAATAGGGACCATGGGGCTAAGGTGAAGTCATTGGTCTTTTGGGTTGGTGGGTTGGACGTGGACTTGTAGGGGGTTGGTACACCTATTAAGGAAAAACAGCAAGGGTCAGCCAGTTTCCATACTGGTTGGCCTGGCATACTAGCGGATCTCACTGTTTGGAAAAGCAATTTTCTGACATTGGTGCTTACTGCAGGGGCTTTGCTGGTGGGCTGCTCAAGTAGTTGGAGGATAGGTTAGGGGTGGCAAGAGCCACTGGTTCAGACCTGGCACTCCTTTGAGGGGGCTTGGGTGTTCTTAGACCACCATTGGGATGGCCGTGCTGGAGAAATACCATCTGGTTAAGTTAGGAAATGTCGGAAAATTAAACAGATAGATCCCTCCCAATAATATCAGACTTAGGGGTTTCAGTTAGTTGGGTGTGATTGCCAGCTAATCGCTTAATTTGATATCATTTTACCGTTACTAATCAGACTAGATTCAGCAGAATCATAGTTTGACGCTGACTGCCAAATTGTGGGTGATTGTGGGATTTTATGGCGGAAAGCCAACATATTTGTTATCAACCATCTGATGATGATTTTGCTTCCTCAAATCCAAGTTTGGTGTAATTTTATCTTTACAACGACTGCCATGAAAGGCTGATTGTGATTTTCTGGTGGAAAGCTGATGTTAATTATTATCAATTGTCTGACTATGATTTTTCTGTCCCAAATTGAATTACCAGCAACTTATGCCAAGGATGCTCAAAGTCATTATAATAAATAGTGATATATGGCTGACTAGCAACTCATTCCAAGGACGTGTTGACCTAATATTTGGTGATTGGGATGAGCGGAATGGGAGGAAATAATTACCATGGTTGACTGCAATTGGTTAGAGTTCCAGCTTGGATGGCCAAGGGGTTTTCATAGGCGCAGTAGCCTAGAGTATAAATAGTCATCCTTCCTATAAATAAAGATCTCTCTTTCACCCACTTTCTATTTATTAAAGTATCAAGAGCCACTAAAGTGGTTAGGAATGGACTGGAGATCCCCAAAGTAGGCGTGGGGTGATGCGCCTGGACTGGCTGATGTTGCCAACTCCTCTACCTCATCCCTACAAGGAACCAACGGGAACCTGGCTAACTGGCCACCAACAATGATGTGCTGCTGGCCGTCAGCCATGAGGGTGGTGCAGCGAAGGAGTGCCATAGCTACCAAGGATGGGGGATGGAATCCCTGGGGAACACCCAAGAAGGACCATGGGGCTAAGGTAAAGTCGTTGGTCTTTTGGGTTGGTGGGTTGGACGTGGACTTGTAGGGGGTTGGTACACCTATGAAGGAAAACAGCAAGGGTCATCCAGTCTCCATACTGGTTGACCTGGCACACTAGTGGAGCTCACTGTTCAAAAACTATTTTCCGACGATTTTCTTCTTTATAAGTCCACTCTTTGGCAGCTAATCGGGTAGAACAAGATTCTGGCTCTCTGTGTTGATCCATTTGATCATGGTAACAACATTTTATTGATCCCCACATCCCACCACGGCCATCTAATACATCTTGAAGAATGCAGTAATAAAGTTCCTCTGAAACTCTGGAAGCTTTGGAGCTGGCCAAAGTTCTATGATCTCAGAGGGATTATTGCTGATTTTTTTCCATTGGCTGGTGACTTTAACTGATGAGGTAGGGCGTCATATTGGGTAAGCGGCCAGGGTTCTAGGCGCCTTCCATAGATTTTCATGACTGAATTCATTAGAGCTGGCATCCCCAGATGAAAAACCTTTTCTGAATAGAACAGATCTGTTTTTCAGATCCTTGTTACAATGGCTGGTTCCTCTCCCAACTTAAATAAAAACATCAGTGATGGTCTTTTACCACTTCTTATGACCTGACTTACATGGCTTCAACTTTTGATACATAGCCACAGTTCCTCTAACTCTTTGGTAAGCTGGCGAAGTTGTCAGTATTGTTATCTGAGGATTTCCCTAGTAACAAGACTTAATCTTAAAACTTGATCATGTCTGAACCCTTATTTATCATAATATCCTCCATTTCTTCAACTTGACCCATCAGATTCTCTCCTTTCTTAAGGGATATGGAGTCTATAGCCATAACTTTAAGCTTCAATAATTTGGGACAAATCCCTCTATTTCATCTTGGTTTTGAGTCTTCATTTCACTGACTAACAGTTATAGCTTCAAAAATTCTATTTTAACATCTTTCAGCAGCTTAATGAAATAGTGGATTGACTCAAACAATTTCACAACAGTACTTATTTAATTTACCCGAGGTAAGCTGACCAGGGGACAGACAGTACCAATATATGTATGGGATAGGGGGAGGTGAAGTATAGCGAGATTTAGGCACCCCAGAGTAGACAAGCTACCCCTGTTTTCAGCCAGTACCACCAGTGTTAATTCTCGGCGTGTGGGCTCATTTCCGCTGAGTTGTTTTGCACAGGTATGAGCCACTGAGCACCCTATTGGATGATATGAGGATCGCCAACTTATAATAAAACTAGATAAAATATGTTTGGAGCTATTGCCCCTTAGTTCAACCTTTATTTAATATAAATCGCAGACTTATCTGCGCTCTTTCTTCCCTTTTAAAAAGACCCTCTCCTTCAATCTTTTGTAAGACCCTTTATACCTCAGTTCCCCAGCCGGATGCATCCTTAGCTTGGTAATCTTCTATTCATCTTCGCTTTTCAAATTACTCTTGTTTGTATCAAATCTCAGCATAAATAATTTCATTTCGCCAAATGTCCTCACTTCACTCAAATATAATTTTTATTCCCTATTTCATAAATCTTGAGACTCATCTCAATCCCCCTCCAATCCGCCAATATGGGTAGCATATCATCCAGTCATATCAACTTCCTGACATTACCCCCTTTAACTGGACAATAGGCTCTTACTGTTTATATGCTTGAAGGAATTTCACATGGACTCAGTTGATAATCCGACCCCCAGCGGGTTCCTTAATGAAGTAAACATCCATGCCAGTCTTCTTGATAATCTTGAATGGGCTGACCCAAATGTTGGAGAGCTTATTTTTCCATCTGAATCCATGCTGGTCGTGGAATAAAACATAATCCCCCACAGCGAACAATGGAAGTCTGCTTCAGTGCTTCTGGTCAGCCGCCTGATCATGAATTTTCTTAGCCAAACTGGTGGAGTAGGCTTCCGTTTGCAACTTGATCAATGTATCTGTGAGTTGCTTCAGATATCGCTGAGGATTCACACCACCAGTGTCCTCTACACACGAATATAGCAAGGCAGGCAGAGCCAGATGTCAATCATACAGCAGTTGGAATGGGCTCTTACCAGTAGATGAATGATAGCTAATATTATATTTGAATACAGCTGTGGGTAGGAGGGCGCTTTATTCTGAAGGTCAATCATTTACCAATTTATGGAGGATGTTCACCAAAGTTCCGTTAACCTGTTCCACTATTTCATTAGATTCTGGATGATATGGGGTGGTCAAACCCCCACAGATCGCCATCAGGCCATTCTTCTTTGGCAGAATGTGTAAAGTGAAATTGGTTCCATTATCTGTTAAAATGAATTGTGGGCAGCTATGTCGCTGTACAACATACTCCATGATGGGTTTGGCAGTAGTGACAGCGCCCAAATCATTGATGGCCCTGGCCTCCATCCATTGAGTCAGATGATCTATGGTGATGATAATATACTTGGTCCAATTAGTACTAGTTGGCAGAGGTCATACTACTTCAATAGAAATGGTATGCCAGGCAAATTGGGGTCGCAACATCTCCAGTGTTTTCCACAATCCTCCATGGCCTACAGCCCGATGAGCATCCATAAGTATCGCAGGTTGGGCCAAAGGCTTAGGGAAACTCAACTTCTGGTCGCCAATCCGCTTATATAGTTCTCCCTCACATAGAAAGGTATCCGCCCTAAGTCCGTCTAGTACCTTGATCACATGTGGCAGCTCATCCTGGTATTTAATTACCACCATTTTCTCATACATTATGTCAGCTAGATCTGCTGTGATTGCAAC
Organism: Massospora cicadina; assembly: GCA_022478985.1. NCBI lineage: Eukaryota > Fungi > Entomophthoromycota > Entomophthoromycetes > Entomophthorales > Entomophthoraceae > Massospora > Massospora cicadina. The sequence goes on from JAKSZP010012624.1 coordinate 17,904, forward strand.
TGTTGGCAGCCTAGAGAGACAATCCTCATTTTGGTGTTTAGCTCCAGGGCGGTGTACAATCTTAAAATCATATGATTGGAGCTTTAATGCCCAACGTGCAAGTCGCCCTTCCAGCTCACGCAGATTCTGCAACCAATGCAAGGAAGAATGGTCCGTTACAACTTGTAATTGTACCCTGTGCAGGTATACATGAAACTGTTTATAAGCATAAATTACCGCTAAACATTTATTTATTTATTTATTGCGGGGAAGGCCGACCATGGGACGGACACTTCCAAATATGACTCAGGACAGATAAACTTAGTACCAGGGAGGCACCCCAGAGAAGTGATGCTATCTCTTGTTGCCAGCGGGAACGCCACTTATGGGGAGTGGGAGGGAACGTGTGAAGGGGCCGTAGCCACTATTGAGCACGTGTGGAGGAAGGGGTCTGATTTGATGAACCAGACTGGGAACCAGGAGGAGACCAGCTGTCGGTGACGCAGTGGGAGGTATCCAAACAGACATGCTTGAAAGTGGTCCACCAAACGAGACCAGAATCTGTGGACAGCTTCTGGGAGGGTGGGGATGGAGCCAGCGATGGCATCCAAGACAATCGTGTGGATAGTCCACATGGCGATTGCAACCACCAGAGCACGGAGGGAGGGTGGAAGGGAGGAGGCCATTGATAGAGCAAACATATCTCTTGACAGACTGAAGGGATGCGTTTGATCCTGGCCCAGAAGACGTTGAACTTTGCGCCATATCACTTTAGAGGTGGGGCACTTCTCCAGGCGGTGGAACAGCGTTCCATACTGGCCGCACACAACACAGGATGAGTGCAAAGCGTTAGAGCGCTCAGCTTTACGATACACCCGCCTCAGGCAGCGCCACACATGGGAGCGGACTTGAGGCTGCAACAGAGGATGGTGAGCATATTTCCAGATAGTCTTTTGGGTCTCAGTGGAATAAGGGATGTCCATCATGTCCAGGTAGTCCACCCTGGATAGGACTTGGGGTCGAATGGGGATCACGCCATCATGGATGGGTAGCCCCTGTACCTCTTGTGTGAACTGAGGAGAGGGGCGGCCTCTTTGGATTGTATGTCCGCTAATATGAATTCTCCACTCTGCGCTCCGCATGGAGAGTAGGATTCGTTTGTAGTGGGTTTTTGTCCCGTGAGGACCTGTGGCCGATGTGTGTGATGCGAGGTATTTCATCAGGGAGTGGGGGTTTAATGTGTTGTTGAGGCCCAAGGCTCAGGAGAAGTTGGAGTGGGCTGCGCGGGACCAGTGTTGGGATGGGAGTGTAGGAGCGGTGATGGCCGTGATCCAGGTGCCCAGGATCTTGGCAGCATGGGCTTTGAAGTTAAGCAGGCCCATGCCACCTTGATGATGAGGGCCAAACATGACCTCTAGCCGCACTGGTGGAGGGTGGCCTTACCAAAGCCATCCTTGCAGCAAGGCATACAAGGATTTGAAGAAGCTTGGGGAGAAGGGGATGGCGTGGGCTCCAAACCAGACTTTGGATAGTAGCATAGAGTTGGCTAAAACAACCCTGCCAGTAAGGGAAGTAGGGTGGGCTCTGAGAGAGGCGATTCGCTTCGTCACGTTGTCCAGAACACGGCACTCCAAAACTGCTGACGCGTATCCTCCTGCCTCCATCCACACGCCCAGATGGCGTACTGGTCCTATGGTAGGATGTGGCATGAAGGGGAGCACCAGTGGAGCGGTGTGTGTTGAGTTAGTAAGGCGTGGACGTGGGCGAGCAAATGGGCCAGGTTGGGAACTAATTGCTGGGGCCCAGCAGTTCTGGAACTGACCAAGGAGGATGATTTCGGTTTTGGAGGCGTTCAGTGCCGCGTTGCTTACCCAGGAATATTCCTGGATGAGAGCTTCAAGCGCGCGTGCATCTTGATTATTAGACACCCCAACCACACAATCATCTGCGAACGCCAATATCTTGACTGGGGCTTGGCCTGGCACATGGACCCCAGTGAGTTGGGCATTCACATTTCGCAGTAGTGGGTCAAGGCTGAAGTTGTATAAGAGTGGGCTGAGGGGGTCCCCTTGTCGCAAACCCCTTTGAGGGTGGACTACTTCCATTAGGAAGCCAGGGCCACGCACTGCCATTGTTGCAGATTCCATGAGCAGCATCACCCAGTTGATGAAGCGAGGGGGTAGGCGGAATTGATGGAGGCAGGCCCTTAGGTATTCCCAGTTTACTCTATCCTAGGCCTTTTGTTGGTCCAAGAATACAAGTGCCCCAGAGGCTGTGGACTGACATACATTAGCCACAGAGTGCACGTTATCCCAAATCGACCTTCTGGGTATGAAACCAAATTGTTCTGGGGGGATGGTGGCAGATGCTACAGTCCCTAAATGGTTAGCCATAATTTTTGTTAAAATTTTGGTGTCTGTAATTGTTAGAGAAATGGGGCGCCAGTTGGCTAATTCTAGCCTATCCCCTTTCTTGAAGAGTGTGACTGTAAAGGCCTCATGTCCTCCTGGTAGGAGGCGCGTTTCCAACAGGCTTTGGTTAAGTGAGGCAAGCAGAAGTGGGGATATATATTAAAAATATTTTTTGTAGAACTCATATGGAATGCCATCTGGGCCTGGGCATTTCTGGTTTGGTGCACCGCAAATGGCTTTCCATAATTCGTTTGAAGTAATTAAATGCATTATTTCCGGGTATCAGAAAATGGTGCAGATATGAGCTCAGTCAAGAAATTCCGCCACTTCATCTGGCTGAATTGGTTTGGCTCGGTACAACTTGGAGTAATATTTTTGCATTTTGATTGCCACTTCGACCAGTGTATCTGCAATAGAATTAACCGATCTTTGCACCTGTGTGCAGGCCACACTCTGGCGTGGTGCGAAAATTTTTTTAAAGAAATATGCAGTGCACTTGTCGCCTTTTATTATGCATGTGGCCCTGTATTGAATACAAACCTGATGTTTGTGTTGCCTTTTGAGTGCGTTGAGGTGGGTGGCTGCCTCCACCCACTTCTGGCCCCATGCAGGGCTGTATCCTGTAGCAAGATTGTTGGACTCCAAGTGTGCCAATTCTGCCAGAGCGCGTGAGATAATCGCCAATGTGGCTCGTAAGCATCTGGAGGAGAGATGGCGAGAGTGGCGGATGGTGTCCTCTTTGAAAGTTGCCCATGTGGAAATGGGGTCCGCGCAAAACGGTGCAAAAAACTTTTTTGCCAAAGTTGCCTCTCCCACCCATGTGGAAAATCCTGGCGACGCGAGCTCAGGGGCGGATTTTGCACCAATGTGGGGCCTTAGCAACTTTGACAGGTAGGTGGTATGTTATTGAGACCAGTCAGTGGTCAGAGAATTCCATTTTCACTGTTTTGAAGTGGGAGATGTGGGGTTGGAATTTCGCCGGTGTTAGAATAAGGTCGATTTGGGTCATGGACCTTAATTGGCCATTGTGGATATGGGGATGCATCATGTTTTCGAGCAGTGGGGCATGTCAAAGCAGTGTATCCATTAACCCAAGGGTGGCTTTTAGAACGCATAGTTCTACGTGACCCTGTGGGGCATGGGGTGAGGGAGGCCACCAGTCCATTGGTGAGGTTAGCCAACTGTTCATGTCACCGACTAGGAAAGAATCAGGGTGTAGTGGGAGGGATTTGACCAATGAGAAAAATTCCCGACGCTCATGTGCACTGTTTGGGGCATAGATGTTGACAATTGCATGCGTTACGTCAGTCTATGAGAAGGTGATGACGAGCACTCAGCCATTTAGGAATGTTTCTGAGTATACAAATTTGAAAAAATTACGTTTCCAAATTAGCACCCCACAGTGCTTCAACCAAAAGGATAGGGATGGGAGGAGCATTGTTTTCCAAGTTTCCTCAGAACCTCGTGGACAGTGGGACTCCTGGATGACCAGGATATCCACGGGTAAATTGTGTTATAAAAAACTCAGTTTCCTAGCCTGGGATGGGGAGGCCTTGAGTCTGGCAATATTCAACGTCCCTAAAGTGAAGGTTTCCCCCATTTCACCTTAGGTGCGAGGGGGTGGGCCCCTGGGCCCACCAGCCTCTTCTAGGTCCCCACGGGCTTTCACAGCAGCGTGGGTGTTAGCAGCAACGCTATTGGAGTTTTTGTTGATTTTTGCGGAAAGAGTCGCGTTGGCTTTGGCCTTCACTTTTTGTTTTCCTGACGTCAGATGAGTTTTTTGTGGTGCAGATGTTTTTGGTGCACCGTTGAGCAGGTCAAAAAAAATTTTAGTTGGGATAGGTCCCAAGTCAGTTTTGACTGGAGCTTGGGTGCAGCGATTGGGTGAGATTGATTCTCCCACCGGATCCTCAGATTAAGTGGCCCACTCGGCATGTGCTTCCCAATCTGATTGGTTGATGGATTCTTGAGTTGCTTCCACCACAAAGGTTTCCATGTCCTCCTGGCGTTGTGAGTGTGGGATAGTGGTGGTGGCCTTGGCCATTTCCTTGGCTGTGGCCCTATGGGCCTGCTTGGCCTTCTTCCGCTCCTGCGGGGAGATGGGCTTTACCAATAGGTAGCAGCCTTATGCTCCCCACAGGAAAGCCTCCTTGGTGCTTGCGGTTGGTTCATAGTGCGCCTCTCCACTGGCCATGGCTGCCGAGGGGTGCTCTTGGAATGTGACGCCCTCCTTGATGGGGCATGCATGTGCCTTGTAGCTGAATGCATCACAGTGGGTGCAAATGGGGGGCGCGCTGTCCACAGTCACCCGGAATGGGTGGGTGGTATGCCCTGCGATATCAATAAAAGTGGAGTGCGGGATCTGGGTTAGGTCCTTCGCGATCTCCTCAGTTGGGGTCAGAACTGCAATGGCTTTGCCGGTGCACAGGTGTGGCATCAGCATGAAGCGTTGCATTTCGAAAGATTGTATTTTGCCATATACAGTGAGACCATCTTTCAGGTGTTGTTCCAAAATGTCACATTTTACTGTAGTAGGCAAAAAGTCAAATGTGAGAAAAATTTGGTTTGATTTTGTCCATCTGGTGCATTTGGTTTCGACGACCCATTGCCCTTCAGGGAGGTTGATCACTATGTGCACCACTGCAGCCTCATCTGCTGCTTTTTTGCTCTTGAAACCTAGGTCCAGCCAACCGCATGACATGGAGTGAGGTGCGACGTACACCACGGTCAGGAAAATTTTGTGTACATCTTCATAAAATTTTTCCCATAAGGCCGTTTTTTGGATGTCCAGATACACGTGGACTCCGAATTCCACCGATGAAAGTGGTTGGGAGTGTGGCTCGTTGATGTACTGGTTGCATCGTGCTTGCCATGTGAGTATCTCCGGGGAAATCGTGACCGCCAGTTTTTAAGTTCTTTGTCTATTCTGCCAGATTATCCAGGGCGTTTTTGGACGTTGGAGGCCGCGGGCCTTCCACCTGCTCCTCTTACCTTGCTTGCCCAACTGCTCCATGACTTGGGTGCAGACTAATCTCCTCTGTGAGAATATCAAACTAGTTTCAGTCTTGAATTGAATAGGTTGCAATAGTGATTGCAACGAGAAAGAAAAGTAAATTACCGCTAAACATTCTCACTCAGTAACGGTGTAGTTCTGTTTGTGACAGCTCAAACTTTGACTACAGAAGGCGACAGGATGCTCCACGCCATCATCATCCTTCTGAGATAATAAAGCCCCTATAGTGGAGAGAGAGGCATCCATTTTCACTATAAACTGTTTGTTGAAGTTGGGAAATTGCAATATGGGTGCACTTGCTAATGCGGTGTGCAATACATTGAAAGCATTCTGGCATCGTTCTGTCCAATTGAAGGAAGCGTTTTTCTTCATCAACTCAAAAAGTGGGGCCCCGATGCAACTGAAATTGGGAATGAATTGGCGGTAATACCCAATCATCCCCAGAAACACTTGAATGTCCCGCTTGCTACCTGGGTGGGTCATCTTGATTATCGCTTCCACTTTAGCCAGCTGCAGTTTAAGCCCATTTGAATCCATGAAGAACCCAAGGTATTCAATTGCTCCTTAAAGAAAAAGGCACTTTAGAGGCTTGATTTTGATATTAGCGGCAGCAAAGCGTCAGAAACACTTGTTCCAAATGGTTAAGGTGTTCAGTAAACATCCGTGAGAACACGTTGATATCATCAAGATAGACTAAAACGCATGACAACTTTAAATCACCTAGAATTGTATTCATGGCACGCTGGAACATAGCCAGAGCATTACACAACCCTTGTGGCATGCTAGTAGGTTGAAATAATCCTTTTGAAATGATGATAGCACATTTTTCCCATTCCGCTGAGGTCAATTCAATCTGCCAGTATCCTAGATCAGATACATGGCTGAGAAATATTATGCTCCTCCTAATTGATCTAATGCATCATCAATCTGCGGAAGAGGATAGGAATTCTTCTTTGTTATGTTATTGAGTTTGCAATAGTCAATAGCCACCCAATTCAAGCCATCTTTTTTTACTATGAGCACCAGTGATGCCCATGGACTATTCGACAGCTCTAACATTCCTTGCAATATAAGTTTATCCACCTCATCAGAAACAACTTCCTCCGCTGCTTTAGAATGTCTAATAGGCCGTGAACAAATGGGAGGGTGATTCCCGGTATCTATCCAATGTACCACCCCTTGAGCACACCCCAGATTGTGATCATCAGATGCAAAAATATCCCGATACTTTTCAAATAACGCCATAGCCTGTTCTTGTTGTTCCGTTGATAATCCAGTAAGCGCTTCCTGTGGAACCATGGTCAATACGCCAAGTGGAGAGCTTGTTGGCAGTCCAAGATCCTCCCAAGAGCCAAAATCATGAATACAGCGGACTTCTTCTATAGGGGAAAAGTGTAAGTAAGCCACCACTTGGTGCCGCCGGATTGTTATGGTCTCTTTTTGTAAATTTGCTAGCAGCACTTTCACTTCTCCATTCCCAGGTAGCAGAAACCCTGGAGCCACATGTGGCTCAAGCTGAGAGTGTTGATAAGGAGCCATGATTTCACCATAAAGCCCTTTTGGGAAATTGATTTTGAGCTCAGTCCCTACTATGCATTGGTGTCCAGATGGTATACTCCAATTGCTAGCTGCTCGAAGCGGAATCCCTTTGTATTCATAGATCTGGTTGGGAAGGACCCTAGTCCATCGCTTCAGTTGTCAATAGTACATGGGGATTACTCTATCGCTGAAGGCTAGATTAATTTGACTAGAATGGAATAAGTTCATTAGGATTCCACACGAGGTGAAATAAACAGGAATCTGTTGTCCTAAATTGTAAAGTCTTTCCTCCGCCATGTCTATCACAACACCAAATTTCCTCATAAATGCTGCACCAATTAGCATATCATAATTGTTGTTTGGCAGAACCACTGCTGGGGCGAAAGCCTGGATGGACCCAAATCATATGGGCAACGCACTATATGCACCTTCAGATACAGGCTATGTGTCCCCGCAGTTCCATATACTACTTGATGATCCACATCCAGTTTGAGCAGGAGCTTAGCCACCAACTGGGTAGAGACTATGTTCACAGGGGCTCCAGTATTGATGATATCTCGGATTTTTGTATTTTATATGAAAATGTTGCAATAAGTACATTCCAAGTAAGAGGAATCATCAGTGTTTATTGCATGTCTATCCAAGAGCTTACTGTTACTTAAGAAAGAGGAGATGCTCTTGCTGACCTGTGGGTACTCATTGATTTTTCCCATCAGAATAGCATTGTGGACACCTACCAAAGAAGTAGCAGCCATTTACAGATCCTCAATACTTGTGCCAGTATGTTCCAAGATCTGCCACGCATATGACTTCAGCGCTTCCTGGAGAAACACAGAGTTTAAGGGTGAAACTATACATTTGGACCCAGAAGCAGAGATTCCCGATGGAAGCTGTTGGTATAGTAATTTTACTAATTGAGTTTCAGATTTTTCCCAATTAGGAGCGAGGGATTCGTTAGGGACGAGTGGATCAGACCTAGTGAAGGTAGAGCGTCCCATCTCTACTCCACTTGAGCTTTTCCCTGTGGGGTCTCCTTGGTCAGTAACGCAGACAATTGTGTTTTATTAGGGCAATTTGCCGCATAATGCCCTCTCCAGTTGCATTGGAAGAAATTATTCATGAAGAGTTTGCGTATATAGCATGTAGCTGAAGGACCAGTGCAATAATTAACGGTATGTTTCCAAGGTCAGGAACGAGCCACCAGATCATATCTAGGTTGGAAAGGATTTGCAGATCTGTATGATGAACGAATACGTTCCAGCAGATGATAGCATAGCCACTGTAGTTCATACTCTGAAGTCTCTGGTGCAGGGATAACAGAGGGTTGCTGGGCTATATTAGGGGCGCTGTTCATGGCAGAGAGTTGGCGTAAAGTATTTATGATTCAAATAAGTCCTGCCTTCTTGTTCAACACATAGACATAGTGTTAGATAGTTCCCAATATGGTTTGATGGCCGCCATTATCGCAATACCCACGTCCTCAGTGGATAAAAGGTCAGCTCCAATTAGTACATGTGCTTCCGCCGAGAAATGTTAAGCAACATCTGACAGGGTCTCATCTTGGTGAAATTGTATAGTCAGAAAATTGGATTTCCATTGGGCCATCTTGTTACACCCCCAAACAGCTGAAGAACAACCGCCTTAATTTCTTCATATGATGCCGAGCTGTTTGGGAGGTAGCAAGTAACTTGATCAGCGCTGTCTACATCAAGAGCAGACAGCAATAGTTTCACTTTCTGTCAATCAGAAACTCCTTCCACGGCGAATTTGAATCGCTTAAAATACCTGTGTAGGTTTCCATTGTGACTAAAAGGAGGTAAGTTCTCGATTTGCACAGCTTCGCCTTGCTTCACACTTATGCAGCAAGAACCAGGTGTATTGGTTCGCCGGCCAGTTAAGCTTGAATCCGGCGTGATGAACTTAAAGGAAGTAGAGTCTCATGGGGTATATAATCCATCGCTTGAAGGATATTCATTAGTGGAGCCATAGCATTCATCCCCCAAATTGCCACTGACTGCACCGTTCCCTCAGCTCCAGCATACTCCACCAATTGCTCATTGATCACCTGCTCTGCTTTAATCAAATGACATCTACATCGCCCATCCTGCAATTCCTTTTGCAGTGTCGCATATTGATTTTGCATCTCCCAACAATATTTTCTTTCCTTGTGCAACTGCAGCTCCACTGCTTGTAGGCGCGATAGGATACCTCTGATAGAATGGTGGTGTAACAAATGAGGGCTCGTCATTGTTTTCACAGCGTTAAATAACTACAGCTGACCAATGGCCCCCTGTAGTGAGCACCACTGTTAATTCTTGGCGTGTGGGCTTGATTCCATCAAGTTGGTTTTGCACAGGTTTGAGCCACTGAGTAACCAAATCAGATGATATGAGGATTGCTGACCTATAATAAAACTAAATAAAATATGTTTGGAGCTATTGCCCCTTATCTCAACCTTTTTTATATGAATTACAGACTTATCTACGCTCGTTCTTCTCTTTTAAAAAGACCCTCTCCTTTAATCTTTTATAAGACCCTTTATACCTCAGTTCCCCAGCTGGATGCATCCTCAGCTTGGTAATCTTCTATTCATCTTCGCTTTTCAAATTACTCTTGTTTGTATCAAATCTCAGCATAAATACTCTCATTTCGCCGAATGTCCTCATTTCACTCGAATATAATTTGTATTCCCTATTTCATAAATCTTGAGACTTGTCTCGATCCCCCTCCAATCCGCCAATATGGGTAGCATATCATCCAGTCATATCAACTTCCTGACAACCAGGTATGAGGGGATTGAATGACTTAAACCAAAGGGATTTCCCCTATTATGGAGCAGGTGTGGAGGAGGGGGTCCATATGCAGAAACCATACTGAGAACCATGATTCAATGAGAGTTTGTTGCGTCAGCTTCATTTATCCATATAGCCAGGCTTGGTAGTGTTTCTGTAAGTGTAGGTGAAATCTGCTGATTATTTTAAAATTGATGGGCACGATTCCCTTGAAGGAATCCAGTGCTATGATATGGATTGTCCATATCGCAATATTGACTGTCAGTGAGCAGAGTGTGGATGGTATCAGGGGATTCAAGTTGGTGTGCGAGGAGTCTTCTGGAGATTAACAGCTCCTGGTCATTGTAGGTTCTTAACAGATGCGCAATTTCCCGCCATATGGCTCAGATGGGGGGCATGCTTCAAGGCGGTGATGCAGGGTGCCATCCCCTCCACACACTGCGCATGCTGCATGAAGAGAGTTGGAGCGATCTTCTGTTATGTAGGCTTTTCTGAAGCAACGCCAGGTGTTAGCTCTTACTCTTGGCTGGAGGAGCGGATGATGTGTTAACCTCCATATTGCCTTCTGTGTTGTGAGATTGTATGGGATGTCTAAAGCATCCAGGTAGTCAATACTTGCAATAAATGGGGCATATTGTGTGTGTCCTGTCATGGATGCAGCTGATAAGAATTATACTGGGTTCCCAGTCTGGTTGTGTGAGCACCTAGTGGAGAGCCCAGAATGCCATAGCACAGCTGTCCAAGTGACTTGAACTAGGGTAGATCTATTGGGACTTGAGGAAAGTAAAGTTTCATTAAAGTACCGAAGGTCCCCAAGGCTAACCAGATGGTTGCAATGTGGGCAACCGCGAGTTTTGCGGGGACAACCCCCAAGGGCAGGAGAAGCGGGGAGGATGATGACTCCTCCAGGGTTTGCAGTTGCTGGCCTTTGGTTTCAAACAGGTGAGCCTGCGTGCCAGAAAGGGGTGTCACAGGGGCCAGCGTGTGGACAGGGGTGCAGGTGGAGAGGGAAATGGACCCAAAGTGAGCATCCAAGCCGAGCTCCCCTTTGGCGGGGTGCTCCAGGGTCCTCAGGTGGGTGGGGCCAGCAGTGGATGAGCCAGGTATAGGGGCTGAGTTCATGAGCACCAGGGCAGGTTCGCCCTGGCGCTGCTCCAACAGGGGAGCATTTTTGGGGATCCCAGGGATAGAGTGAATGGAAAGATTCGCATTAGATGGATATTCAAAAGCAGATGGATTTGTGTTAGATAGATACATGAAAGCGGACGGAGAAGCAACTTTGTTGTTGGGGGCGAGACAGTTTATAATGGATATAATCTGCTAAAATGTGGTGGGGTCGAGTGTCTGGATGACCCAGTTGGCAAACATTGGGATAAGTATTTGGATAACGGCGCACTTCGCTGGATTGATGGGTGGAATTTTTTTTAAAAAAAGTAGGCAGATGGAGGCTGCAGCAAGGTGTTTGGGTATTTGGGTTTTATTTGGTGCAAAGCGCGGGAAGATTAGAGAATGAACTGACAACTGCCCCTTGATATGGCAGTTGCCTTAAGTATAAGGAGAGTCACATAGTGAGAGTGCCAAGGGATTGGATGATTGGGGATTGGCAATGTGATTTGGTTGGTAGGTGGGGAGGAGGGTGAGGGGATGACCAAAATCTTGGCAAAAATCAAAAAAAAAACTTTTGCAGATTTTTCCAAATTTTTGGGGCCAAACCAGGTTGATGGTACTGATCTGGGCCCTGACCATTTGAGTCAGCCTGTTTACACAGTTTAGATTCCCCAGATTTGTCCCAGGGGGCTGTGGCCTCGGTGCTGGGTCATTTGCATCATGGTTTGAACTCTCAATCTGACTATTTGCATGATCTGAAATTCCCAGATCCATCATGGGGCGTAGGGGCAACTGGTATGAGTTGCTTGTAACCTGGTTCAAAACCTGAATCATATGCTGATCTGATTTTTGGCCCAGCCAGTCCGGACTGGCTCCTCCAGTCCAGAATTTGCAGACTGGGCTCCAACACTAGTACTGGCTATTTCCTCAAAATTTTGGCATGTTTTTCCTGATGAGTGAGGGGTCCCAGGAGCCTACCTATGGCCCCTGGCTTGCATAATCTCCTGGCAGGCCCCCTCTATTAGTCTTACCAGGGTTGAGGCAGGGGGGAAGGGAGGGACCTGGTTGTCTTTAGGGGGAAGGGCAGTCACCCAGCGCTCTTTTACCACATGCGCCAGGTCGCTCAACTATGACAGGGGTCAACTTGGGCCTTTGGACCCCTTTTCATCCAAAAGGGATGTTGCTCCCTATCCAGTTGCAGGGGCT
>JAKSZP010012625.1:0-29879 GCA_022478985.1 Massospora cicadina
ATAGTTTTTAAATTATTGTTTTAGCACTAGTGGTGCCCAAACCCTAGAATTAAATTATTCAAATCATATAATATGATTTTTGAGTACTTGATATTGTGTGTTAAATCGTTTAAATTGTTTTTGCCAGGCCAGTTGTTGATTCCTTCCAGGTTCCATCATATCAAGGTATATTTTGAGACCTACAATTAATTGCGATACCTACCTGATTATTGAGTCTTATTTTTGCATTTCAATTTGGGTCAGATAATGCAATGACAATATCATTATTGACATCAATAACAGGCTCGTGATTTGTCACATCTGAGATGAATCTAGCTTCTGAAATTTTGAATGCAATTTTTGTAACTTGGAATTAATACAGTTTCTCTTCTTTTTCACTAGACGTCTGTATTCCTTGGATGACCATGGCACCAGGTATATAAGCCCAGGTTGTCACCTACCCCAGTACCATATCAAGCTGAGTGGGGGTGGCAGGAAGCAGGGTGGCTGTGTCTTGGGCATGTTAGTGACCCCTAGTTCAAGTTTTGCCACCCCAGGTTGGTTAAGTAATCTTTGTGCCGCCAACAGGTAATATTTTCATATTTATTTGTTAACTCTTGCATTACTTTCTGTTTCATATTGGTGAATAATAGACTCAAGTTTCTCCAAGTCCTCTGAGAATGCAATCCTGATGACTGCATTATCCGCATATGACAGGCTTCTAGAAGTGGATGCCCGTGCACAACAATACCTTTGAGCTCCGCCTCAGCACCCACAACACTGGGTCAAAAGCCAGGTTGTACACCAGGGGACTCAAAGGGTCCCCTTGCCTCACACCACATTGAGGCAAGATTTTGGAAGACTGAAATATAGGGCCTAAAACTAACATGCCAGTGGTTGTTGTTTGCTTCAATGCCCAGTTGATGAATTTATATGGCGGTGTGATCTTTCCATGCAGTGGTGCAGGTATGACCAGTCTACCATGTTGTAAGCTTTTTTTGGTCTAATAATACTAATGACCCGCTAAAAGTTTGACTGTTTTATGTTAGTTACCATGTGGATGTTGTCTCAAATACTCTTTCAGGGGACAAATCCGTGCTGGTTTGTTGAGATCACGTTCCTCCTGATTGAACCCAGATGACATGCCAGAAACTTTGAAAGCAGGTTGGAGTCATAATTGATCAGCAAGATTCAGCACCATTTGTCAAGTGAGTGTGTGCCGCCTTTTTTTGTGGAGGAGAAAAGGCAGGGCTTTGTCCCCTCCAGGCATCAGCTTGGTCTTGTCCAGAAATCTGTTGAATGTGGCAATGAGGATATGGCTAAGGAGGTCTGGAAATGCCGAAATCAGCTTGTACGGGATCCCATCAGGTCCTGGGCTCTTACACCGGGGAAGACTCTTAATTGCCACATTGAGCTCTTCCTTTGTTATTAGCGCCATGAGGGCCAATGTGTCCAGGGTCCGGGGTAGCTCCGCCCTCTCAAGGAATTATTTGAGGTCCTGAGATAAAGTGCACTGTTTGAGTATATTTTTTGTAGTAATAGTGAGTTATTTCTGCTAAAGCCTCTGGAGAATGAGCTACAGTGCAACTTGCATGGCCAGAGAATCGCATTGGGTCCTGGATTTCTGAGTGGTGAACTGGCGCATGAAGAATCTGGATGACTTTTCGCCCTCAGCCACAAGTTTTCTCCTACCTGTAATGCAAGCCGCTACTGGGCTTGCGTGCTAAAACCTTGGGTCTTGAGAATCAACTGATCCATTCACTCATCCAGTTGTGCTGTGGCTCGTTTGGGGGGTATTCTTCGCAAGATGTGTTCGTTGGTTAATCACACTTTGAAGAGCTGATGCCTCAGCCACGTGCCTCCTGGAGGATGTACATTTTTATGGCGGCGACCATTTTGGCTTTCAGGCGCCCCCAGGTCTGGATCAGGTCCTCGCTGAGGGGGTCCCTCACGTCATGGGACAGGGTTCATAACACTAGCTTTTGGGCAAAGTTAGCATTACTCACTATTTGTGGGTGGATCTTTTCCCATTATAGGTGAGGTTGTGCCTGCATCTCTGACCATAAGATAATACTTACCAGCTAATGGTCTAGGTGTGTGACACTAACTGATTCAAAGTTCTCTACCATGCGCTTGAGGGTTGCCAGGATGCAGATTAAGTCAATGTACGTCATCAAGTGCAGCTCGCCCTCTCTGACATGTGGCCTCATCATGTGCTTGAGGATTGATGCGCCCTTTGGGTGTGCAACTTTAACTCCCATTGTGGCCATAAACGATGCAAGTTCATGGTGTTCATAGTGGTGATTGATGTCCTGGTATCATCTCTCTGTGGCCCTCATGAGACAACAATTTATGTCCCCTAGGAGTAAGCTGTCTTCCGTAGTGGTAGATTGGCTCCTCCTCAAAGAAGTTGCTGCGTTTGCTAGGGATAATAAGGGCTTAGGTGTTGAACAGGATGTACTGATTTCCTTGCCAGGTAAATGTGATGGATAGGACTCTCCCCCCTAGGTGATCAGCTGATGACATGATGGTGATGCCCCTGCCTGGTTTGATCATGAACTCACAGAGGGTAGACCAATTTGTGAAGTTTGGGAGGAGCATCTAGGTCCACTTGGGTTAATTTCCCTTTGGGCAATGAGTCACCTGAATCGCCAGAATGTCAGCTGGAGGTTTTTGTGGGTGTTGAATTTTCTTAGCCCAGGATGTGGTGGCCTCAGCCCTGCAATATTGGATGTCCCTAAAGTGATTGGATTAACCGGACCACAGATTACACCTTAATCAGATTGTTCCAGGCCATTTGACCTAGTTCTACCGTGATACAGGAGATTTGAGCTTTGAGTTTCCAGTCAGGATTTCTGAGCCACCAAGGTGAGTCAAACTGAAGCTGTGCTTGCTCTAGCAGTAACTGGACCATCCTGAAAAATTCCTAAAATAAAGGGTACAGAATTTTTCTCTGAGGCCATAGGTAAGTAAACAGAGTTGTGAAATCCGGCCTGAACCAGAGCCAGTTTATTTCCACCCCCCATGTGTTGTTATTGCCCCTATGTTACCGCCTGTGCCTGCTGGTTTGCTATCCCCTCCATCGAAAACTTGGGTATCTTCCCTCAGGATCTCAAAACAGTTTTCATTTCCATCTTTGTTAATTGTTTCTGGAATCTGATTCACTTTTTAGCTTTTATGGCCCTCGCTCTGGCCTCATCTTATCTCTTTGAAATTCCCACTGCTTTACATCATTTGGCAGTAACTGGCACAATGATCTGGTACTTGCCATGAACCCCCAGTTGAGCGGGGTTGTCACCAACTTGTTTTACAAAGTTTTCATTGGGTTTTATCTATTTACTCTGGTCCTTCTGCTGCTTGCCTATGACAGGGCATGTGTGCGCCTGTTAGATTCTGAGGCTCTCGCTTGATAAATTATATCCTGCACGCCTAATTGGGTTGAAGTTCAGCAAAAGATCCTCGATTTATCTTGTGTATTACATTATTTTGACCGTTTGAAAGCTCATTAGAGCTATTCAAATTTCTCCAACTTTTCTGGTAAATCTTGGGCTCAATTTTATTTAACCGAGGCAAGCTGACCAGGGGACAGGCATTACCAAAAGAAAGAAAGAAATGACATGAAACCTGAACAGGGTCAACTCTGTCAAAGAAAGTTTTTCCACCTCCGGATTGGGACTCAAATTTTTCTGGTTACGTCATGGGTAAGGTTTTCGTGTTATTAGACCTACTAACTGCTAATAGCTTCCTTTGACTGGCACCCCAAACAATGTGCAAAGGGTGGGAATCGAACTCACAACCTTCAGGTTGGTAGCCATACGCCCTTACTGACTCGCCTTCCACCCCCCTTGTGCTCAATTTTCCCTTTGTATTTTGGATCTTCTACTGTGGCAGGAAAAGGTACAAGCTTTGGATTCATAAATTCCAGCTTGTTGACATACTTAAGAAAAGACTCTTATATAAAAACCAGGCAAATGAGAAATATGGAAAATGTATCTTTATTAGATGATATTATTGATGATTATTCATTAGGCCAGGTGCTAATATTTATACCTCTAGGGCATCTCCTAGCCACATATTGAGCACATGATTTCCACAGAGTATTTACTACCTCAGTTTGACCCTTGAACTTATACAACTATGACCTATTGCTAGGACTATTGGTGGCAAAATACTCTCATATTTTGGAGAATTTTAGGGACAAAGGTTGCAATACAAACGTGAAAAATTGTCCTAGGATCATCCCTATATGAGTTTTTCATACTGCTAACAGAATACAAATTCTGGGAAATTTTGGCATCGATTTAAGTAAATGATGCACCTCTAATTGGAATGTCATCAGGACTCTCTCAATACCACTAGGTATTCCCGTTTGGGTGGCCCATGTGCAAGTGCTATTGTGCTGATTGCATGGATTGAAATAAAATTTTTGCCATAGAGTGTCATGGATTTGGCTGATAAGAATTAGACTGGGCTCCCAAGCAGGGTGCGTGAGCAATCAGTGGAGAGCGTTGGGATTTTTGCTTATATTACCAGCCAGCTAGATTACTAGGGATTGCTAGGGATAATTCCCTAATGCGAGGTGAATTGGAAATTGTTTGACCCTGATTTTGGGGTAACTATGTTTGGGGGAATTTAAGTTATTTTCCTGGCTAGATCCGTTGGTGATCAATCCAGATGAATACTTAAGATCTCAACAGGCAGAGTTGCCGACAAAATAGGGCATCTGATAGTTGATTAACTATCAGGTGTAATGATTGGGATCAGTTGGGTTTCATCACCAACCAATTGGGAATTTAAGGAGTAAGTTGCAAGGTGAGTGATGCTGCCTGCAACTAGCGAATTGATCAGTTGGTTTGCGACCTGCCTTAATGGGTAACAAGTCCCATTACCTAAGCAGGTCGCTTGCTAAATATGGTTGGTTCACTTGATTGAGAGAAAAACTTTAGGGACATGTTTTCGACTCTTTTTCATTTTAGGTTTTGAAGATGTCTAATGACATAACCCTAGCCAGGATGGGGAAAACCATCGCAGCTGAGACAATGATGGTGATATAATGGCAACAGCTGCCGTTTCATTGAGGAGGTGTCAACTGAGGGTTGGGCGCCAAATCCCCCACAATAAATTCCCTGAATTTACTAATAAAGATATATAGAATCTACCAGATAATAATTTGCCAGAATATCACTTTTACTTAAGTCTTAGCTTAGTAAATTTTACCAGCATCCATTTGTTATATCTTTTTCATGGATATTATTGCTGTGTGCAATAATTGAGAGGCTCTAAGATAAAGAGTAAGGATCTAAGAGGGGATCCAAAGAAGAATCAGAATTAAATCAGGGATTTCTGGCAACTGTGTGTCAAACCAGAGAAACCGTAGATTGGGACTTAAGAGTAGATTGAGCTAGGCGGTATGAGGGAATGAATCCCTATTCCAAGACATCATAAGTAATTTGAAAGGAAATACTGGCTGAGCGTTAGACCAAAAACTAGTACTTCCATTCAACTTTGGATAATAGTTGCCATATTCTTATCAAACAATTATATCAACTATTATATAACGCGGAAGAATTTCACAAAACCCAAACCTGTGCAAGTAATAGTTTATAGGGTTATTGGACGAAAATAATCAAGAGACCTATAAGTTTTACAAAGTGGTGCTCACTACAGGGGTGTAGTTGAGTAGAAGAACTTAGAAATAATATCATATTAAGATGTTTCTAATTCTGGCAAGAAGTCACTAAGGAAAGTAACACTAATGAAGACAGAACTTGAAGTGCATCACGTTCATTTGCAAACACCCAGATCAGAAGTGGTGCTCTGAGTGAAGCGAGTTGAGGATACTCAAGATTGGGGAAAAGGACTTAAAGTCTAGATATGGAACTATCTAGTGCTGCAAGGAAACCTGTTCCACCTGACATCTACCTGAGATGTAGAGGATCAACAGGGCCAACTTGGGTTGAATTTGGGTCCTCTTGAAATAGTCCCAAGGAACATCAGGGACAACTCAGGTTGAAATTGGGTCCACTTGAAATGTCCCAAGGAACAGCAGGGCCAACATGGGTTGAAATTGGGTCTGCTTTAAATAGTCCTGAGGAACAGCAGGATAAACTCAGGTTGAGATTGGGTCCGCTTTAAATAGTCTTGAGGAGTGAATGTTTAGATGAGACACTAGATGAGGCATTGGTTAAAATAGGAAGCAATCAATTAAAATATTGGTTTTTAATACCAATGAAGATATGAAGTTAAATAAGGAAACGATTGATCCAAGATAGTGAAGAGAATCATTTGACTCAATAACACTCAATCAATGATCAGAAATTGCTGGAGACGAGTTCTCAATTCAGAACGAAATTGGATGAAGCTAACGAGGCCAGAACGATCTGTGTGATAAAAGGATCGTTTCAAGATCCACTAGTGGATTTAGTTACAACGTTTTGGATGGCCACGTAGGCCAATAATCGTTTTTAGGAGAAAAACGATCTATACAATCAAATGAAACTGTTGACTAATGAGATATAAAGATTCAAGCATCATTTGCTGAAATATGAGATGAGATTAATACCTGTTAAATGAATAACCAGTCAGGATTGAAGGCCTAATAAAGGAAAATACTCAAGAGTATTGCCAAATTGGTAAGTGTAGCCTATATGTGAAGAAACAGCGCTGCTGGTCATATAGTGAAGAAGGTCAATACTAAAAAATTGGAAGTATTGGGCCTAAGAGAAAGTAGTTGCAATTTTCCCAGAGGACCTCTGAACCATTAAATGGTAATGTCCTGAGATATTGGTCAAATCCTAAAAGTGGACCACTGAACCAAATAATTGGTTAAATCTTAAGAGGATAAGATTTTGAACGATGATAACTGGTAGGTCAGAGTACACCTAGGGCCCAATTGGATGAATGGAAAAGAAGGACCTCTGAACTTTTTGTAGGTTAAAAGTCCCATTGCAAAAGAAAAATGCACAAAAATTATATAAAAGATATAAAATATTAAATAAAAATTTTATGGTCCATGATTTTCAGACCTATGATGAGATGAAATTGCTGGCATGGGTTGCCGAGGGTATCAATCTAATAGAAGATCATAGCTATAGAATGAATGGCTGTGCCAAAGAGTGTCCAATATATCCAAGTGTTCCTTGGAATGGTCAGATACTATAGAAGATTTACTTGATTTTACCAGAATTGCTGTGCCCTTATTCCATCTGTTGAAGGGTCCAAATAAATGGATTTGTTTGGAATGAAGAAGCACAGAAATCCTTTAATGAGTTACGCCAGTACTTAATAGATTCTCTGATTTTAAATATCCAAATTCAAATGAGAATTTAATATACAAACTGATGCTACATTGATGGTGATCGGCGCCATATTAAGCCAAGTAGATGAACTTATGGACAAAAAACCAGTGGCGTATTTGAGCTGGGCACTCTCAGCCGCTGAGAGGAACTACACTGTAACTGAGAGTGAATACCTTGTGGACATTTATGCCTGTAAACATTTTCAGGTTACATCCACAGAACGTATTTCAAAGTGGTGATGGACCTCTCTTCATTGTGTTGGCTTCACAATTTGTGAGAACCAGAAGGATGACTGGCCCAATGGGCATTGAAGTTGCAGGCTTATGATTATGAGATTGTCCACCAAATGGGGGCAAATTATCAGAATGTGGATGGCTTATCACGGTTACCAATGGTCCAGATAGTATACCAGCAGGTGGATGAGTTATTTTCAGAGAATGGTCAATGGAGAAATTGGGAACAAGCCCCAAGAAATCCAAAGTGCACTTTGAAAAGTGATGGAAAACACTGAGACCATGGATGGACAAGTTTTTAAGACGATTTTTGGGGAAGCAGTTATTATTCCTAAAGCCATCAGAAAGCTATCGTTCAAGCTGCTCATAAGGTTGTTTGGCATGGAGGCCTGAGAAAAATGACTAACCATATTTTCCAGTACTACTACTACTGGGAGTCAATCAACTATAATGTTGCCAACTATCTAGCTTGTTGTATGGAGTGCCAGTTGCACAAGCCACATAAGAATATGACTGGATACCAACTTGTCTGCCTTGGATTTGCTTGGCATACGGTGTCCATAGATGTGATGGAACTGCTGACAATGAGCACAAGGGGAGTCAAGTACATAATAGTTGCAATCGATCATCTAATGAGATGGGTCAAGATGATAACCTGGAAAAAGTAGATGCTACCAGTACTGCAAAGTTCATCCTGGATCAAGTAGTATACTAACATGAATGCCTGCAGGTCCTGCTGAGTGACAATGGGACAAACTTTACATCTCATGTGATCCTGCAACTGAATGAGATAATGGGGATCCAAGGAGACATGTCTGTACCCTACCATCTGGATACTAACAGACTGGTGGAACAAGTTAATGGAATGCTGGCCATGACGCTGAGGAAGCTGGTCACAGGAAGAACTTCCATGTGGAGAACGTACCTGAATTTGGTGACACTCGCCTACAATATCAGTCATCATATGGCAATGGGAAAAGTGCCATTTGAATTGCTATATGGGAGGAAGGCTGCGTTGCCGTCAACTTTATATTCAGTGGTGGAACCAACATCAGGGATAAGTGCTGAGCAGTACCTGAATCAATTGACGAATATCCTGATCAAAATGCAATTGCAAGTATTTTATATGACTTTGAAGAAAAGGATACAAGCGAAAATGATGGATGATTTGAACTGACCTGCCTTATCATAATAACAATTAGGTGAAAGAGTTGCTTATTGTGATATGCATGGTTTTGAAAGAAAAAACAAGCTGGATGCATTGTGGTTGGGTCCGTTTGAAATTATTGCCAAGATGGCTGGACGCCTACTCCATCAAGAACTTCTTGTATTGAAGGGTAGTAAATTGAGTTCATGCCAAGTATTTGAAGTAATGGATCGATGAAAAGATAACAAAAAAAGAGTTCCCAAAGGACCGCTGAACCATTAAGTTGGTTATGTCCTAATGATTAGGTCTAGCCCAAAAAGGACCTCTGAACTAATCTAGATGGCTAATTCCTAAAAAGTAAGACCTCTGAACCATAGAAAACTGGTAGGTCTAAGAATACCTAGGAACTAGTTTGAAAAAAATAAAAAGATGCACTACTGAACTGAAAGAGGTCAAGTCCCAAGGATAAAAGAAGAAAAAAATAAAAAATTGATAAAGATTTTGGGAAAAAAGATTATATAAATCTGCATAGAAAAACTGATGTATTTTAATTTTTATTTTCTATTGATTATCCTTGATTTGGGGATGATTCCGCCTATATCACCTCTTGGGGAGGGAGGATTGATTGCAGGAGGAGTGAATAACACCGTCAAAATCTATGAGTCTGGGTGCTATTGTGGGCTAGACCTACACAAAACCACGTTTGTTGAGCGGACGCAAATCCCTGCAAGAAAGTGACTAGGGGAAGGGAAATTGAAATGTCAGAAGAAGCCAATCGCAAAACCCCAGAGCGGGGTGGGAAGCAACAGTATAGAAAGAGGAAGTCAGCAAATAATCCCAAGTAATCCCAATATGGTACCGGAGCCAGAAGATTGGTCTTGAGCGCTTGCCAATGGGTTTCATCAAAAACACTGAACCTATGGGCTGGCAATAAACAAGGGATACTAGATGGGGGTTGCCAAATCATGCCCCTATTAAAGCCATCAGCGGAATATACTAATGAGATGCGCCAGAAATGAGATAGTCATGCAAGGAAAAAAGGAATCCTGAAAGTGATGACTATGAGCTTCTTGGAAGCTGAAGCAGAAAGAGTTGTGGATATGGGAGAGGCTGGAAGCTTTGTGGCACAACTTTGAAGGTCTTGGCTGCCAACGTGAAGAGTATAAGCTGAGATTTCCTGATCTAGGATGTTCTCAAGATTGGAAGAATTCAGAGCTATTGGTAAAGCCTCAGTGACTTGGGCCCTTAATTCTGCATAGGGGAGTTTGAAATGTATGCTGTTGCCAATAGTGAGTTCAGTGGCCAAGACAGCTGACTTGTAATATTGAATGAGTCAGAAGAGGAATTCTGGAAGCAAGTCTGATCTGGTGAGGAAGGATTGATCAAGAGCGAAGAGCATTACTTCAGGAGGATCAATGATGATATTAGGAGTATCTGCTAAAGGAGCCAAATCCAGGAGAGTCTCGAAATCTAACTCTGGAATTGACAACAGAGCAAAGATTAGCTGTGAGTTGTTTGAGACAATCGCTAATCTGGTTTTAGAAGGGTTGGTTACCATTTTTGGTAATTCCATGGATGGACTAGCCACTAGTGCCAGACTAGGAGTATGAGTCCTGGAAGGACCGTAGAAGAGGTTTTGTTGTGCAGCCCAACTCATCTTCTAGAAGGGCTGAAGATCTTGATCAGATAAACTGTTGAGCAGCTGTTGGTATCGCAACTCAGAATTTGACATATGAGCTAGATGAGAGGGGGATGTCGGACTTATATGATAGTTGACATTATGCACTCTACAATCAATTAAGCTCCAATTTTTGGAGAAATTAATCTCAAAATCAATGGGATAAGCTCTCCAGAGAAGAATCAAGAATGATATTAGCCAAGAGGTTATGATAAGAAAATAACAAGGGCGAAGATAAATAAGTATTCATAATTGGGCTGTGAAATGAACATTGATGGCAAGAATCTCCTGTTGAGGTTGAGAAGAAAATCAGGATGTCAAGGATGTTAGACCAAGAATCCTGAATATAACAGCAGGTCATATGCCCTGATGGGGGGAAATCCAGATCATGGGATTAATATCCTCATGAGTAAATTGATCAGCCTGGCATGATAGAAGATCTTGGGACCACACTCAGAGTAGAAGGTGTTGAGGAGGAAGAGAGCTGCATGCTGAAGGTCATCCTGAGCAGCGTTGAGTACTGATGATCATACTCCACTTGAGCAAATGAAGTATTTGACTGAGTGTCCGAAGTGGTGTTCTCCTGCCCTGGTCCTTTTCTCGCTGGAAATCTAGAAAAGAGGGGGATGTGTTGGGATTTTTTCATATATTCCCAGCCAGTTAGATTACCAGGAATTGCTAAGGGATAATTCCCTAATGTGAGGAGAATTGATAATTGATTGACCCTGATTTTGGGGTAACTATGTTCAGGGGACTTTAGGTTATTCACCTGGTCAGATCCATCAGGGATCAATCCTGACAAATGCATAAGATCTCATCTAGAAAAATTGCTGACAACAAAGGGGCATCTGATAGTTGATTAACTATCAGGTGTACTGATTGGGAATTTAAGGAGTAAGTTGCAAGGCGAGTGATGCTGCCTGCAACTAGCAAATCGATCAGTTGATTTGTGGCCTGTATTAATGGGTAACAAGTCCCATTACCTAAGCAGGTTGCTTACCAAATATAGTTGGTTCACTTGTATTGAGAGCTAAAATCTGGGACACATTTGCAACTCTTTCCATTTTAGGTCTTGAGAATGTCCAATGACAGAATCCTAGCTAGGATGGGGAAAACCATCGCAGCTGAGACAAGGATGGGTGATTTAATGGCAACAGCTGCCGTTTCATTGAGGAGGTGTCAACTGAGGGTTGGGCGCCAAGTCCCCCACATTAAATTCCCTAGAATTCACTAATAGAGATACATAGAATTAATTAGATAATAATTTGGCAGATTATTACTTTTACTTAAGTCCTAGCTTAGTGAACTTTATCAGCATCCATTTGTTATATTCTTTTTCAGGGATATTATTGCTGTGTGAGATATTTGGGAGGCTCTTTAAAATAAAGAGTAATGATCTGAACGGGAATCCAGAGATGAAGCAGAATAAAATCAGGGTTTGCTGCTGACTGTGTGTCAAACAGAGAAACCGTAAATTAGGATTTAAGAGTAGATTGAGGTTGGCGGTATGAGGAAAATTAATCCCTATTTCAAGACATCATAAGTAATTCAAAAGGAAATACTGGCTGAGCTTTGTACCAAAAACTAGTACTTCCATTCAACTATGGATAATAGTTGCCATACTACTATCAAATGATTATATCAACTATTATACAACGCGGAAGTTTTGCACAAAACCTGAACCTGTGCAAGTAATAAGTTTATAGGGTTTATTAGCCAAAATAATCCAGAATCCTATAAATCTCTACAAGAACCCAGAATGCCATAGGCACAGCAGTCCTAGCAACTTGTAAGAGTGGAGTTTATTGAGGATGTGAGAAAATAAAAGTTCATTAATTACCAAAGGCCCCCAAGGCAAACCAGATGGTTGCAACGGGGGCAACCTTGAGTCTTGTGGGGGCAACCACCAATAGTGGGAGAGGCAGGGAGGATGACAACTCCTCCAGGGTTTGTGTTTCTGGCCTTCATGTTTGAACAATAGAGCTTGCACACCAGCGAGGGGCGGCACAGGGTCTGCCACTTGATCAGAGGTGAGAATAGAGGAGGAATGTGACCCGCAAAGGGGGCTGGGACCATGATTTATCTAGATGGGTGCTCCAGGTCCCACAGGCGGGCCAAGCCAATGGTGGCTGAGCCAGTTGTAGGCCCCAAGTCCATGAGAAGCAGTGCAGGACTGCTCTTGTGCTTCTCCAACAGGGGAGTGGTTTTTAAAAAATCAGCAGTAGAATGGACAGGAGGGTTTTCATTAAATGAATACATGATAACAAATAAGACAGCGGGTTTGTTGTCAGGGGGAGGTGATTTATTGCATTTATGATCTGCAACTGTGTGGTGGGGCCAAGCGACCAGATGATTGTTGGAGATACCTCCAAGATGACCAGAATAACTTTAGATCGAGATTTGATATCTTAGTCAAATGATATTATAAAATCCATGTTGGGGATTTCTGATTCTTCAATTGTTAGACATAATACTCTTCAGAGTTATTGGCCTCCTATGATGGATGAAACCAAGCAATCAAAAAAACCAAGAATTTTAAAGGGGCTGGGCCCTCATTAAGAAGGTCGATCAAATTTAATAAGCACTCTAACAGATCTGACCAACATAATTTTTTTAATAATAATTTAAATTTTTAGATTTATTGCGGGGAAGGCCGACCATGGGACGGACACTTCCGAATATGACTCAGACGAGACAAAACTCAGTACCAGGTGAGGCACCCCAGAGAAGCGATGCTATCTCTTGTTGCCAGCGGGAACGCCACTTATGGGAAGGGGAGGGAACGTGTGTAGGGGGCGTAGCCACTATTGAGCACGTGTGGAGGAAGGGGTCTGATTTGATGAACCAGACTGGGAACCAGGAGGAGACCAGCTGCCGGCGACGTGGTGGGAGATATCCAAACATCCACGCTTGAAAGTGATCCACCAAATGAGACTGGAATCTGTGGACAGCTTCAGGGAGGGTGGGGATGGATCCGGCGATGGCATCCAAGACAATCGTGTGGATAGTCCACATGGCGATTGCAACCACCAGAGCACGAAGGGAGGGTGGGAGGGGGAGGCCATTGATGAAGCAAACATATCTCTTGACAGACTGAAGGGATGTGTTTGATCCTGACCTAGCAGACGTTGGACTTCGCGCCATATTACTTTAGAGGTGGGGCACTTCTCCAGGAGGTGAAACAGCGTTCCATACTGGCCACACATGACACAGGATGAGTGTAAAGCATTAGAGCGCTCAGCTGTACGATACACCCACCTCAGGCAGCGCCACACATGGGAGCGGACTTGAGGCTGCAACAGAGGATGGTGTGCATATTTCCAGATAGTCTTTTTAAGTTTCAGTGGAATAAGGGATGTCCATCATGTCCAGGTAGTCCACCCTGGATAGGACTTGGGGTCGAATGGGGATCACGCCATCATGGATGGGTAGCCCCTGTACCTCTTGTGTGAACTGAGGAGAGGGGCGGCCTCTTTGGGTTGTATGTCCACTAATACGAATTCTCCACTCTGCGCTTCGCATGGGGAGTAGGATTTGTTTGTAGTGGGTTTTGGTCCCGTGAGGACCTGTGGCTGATGTGTGTGATGCGAGGTATTTCATCAGGGAGTGGGGGTTTGATGGATTGTTGAGGCCCAAGGCTCGGGAGAAGTTGGAGCGGGCCGCGCGGGACCAGTGTTGGGATGGGAGTGTAGGAGCAGTGACGGCCGCAATCCAGGTGCCTAGGATCTTGGCGGCATGGGCTTTGAAGTCAAGTAGGCCCATGCCACCATGATGATGAGGGCCAAACATGACCTCTAGCCGTACTGGTGGAGGGCGGCCTGACCAAAGCCAACCTTGTAGCAAAGCATACAGGGATTTGAAGAAGCTTGGGGAGAAGGGGATGGCGTGGGCTCCAAACCAGACTTTGGATAGGAGCATAGAGTTGACAAGAACAACCCTGCCAGTGAGGGTAGTAGGGTGGGCTCTGAGAGAGGCGATTCGCTTCGTCACGTTGTCCAGTATATGGCCCTCCATTACTGCTGACGCGTATCCTCCTGCCTCCAACCACACGCCCAGATGGCGTACCGGTCCTATGGTAGGTCGCGGCACAAAGGGGAGCACCAGTGGAGCGGTGTGTTTTGAGTTAGTAAGGCGTGGACTTGGGCGAGCAGCTGGGCTGGGTTGAGAACTACTTGCTAGGGCCCAGCAGTTTTGAAACCGACCAAGGAGGATGGTTTCAGTTTTGGAGGCGTTCAGTGCCGCGTTGCTTACCCGGGAATATTCCTGGATGAGGGCTTCAAGCGCGCGTGCATCTTTATTATTAGACACCCCCACCACGCAGACATCTGCAAATGCCATCATCTTGACTGGGGTTTGGCCTGGCACATGGACCCCAGTGAGTTGGGCATTCACATTTTGCAGTAGTGGGTCAAGGCTGAAGTTGTATAAGAGTGGTCTGAGGGGGTCCCCTTGTCGCAGGCCCATTTGAGGATGGACTACTTCCATTAGGAAACCTGGGCCACGCACAGCCATTGTTGCAGATTCCGTGAGCAGCATCACCCAGTTAATGAAGCGGGGAGGTAGGCGGAATTGTTGGAGGCAGGCCCTAAGGTATTCCCAGTTTACTCTATCATAGGCCTTTTGTTGGTTCAAGAATTCAAGTGCCCCAGAGGCTGTGGACTGACATACATTAGCCACAGAGTGCACGTTATCCCAAATTGACCTTCTGGGGATGAAACCGAATTGTTCTGGAGAGATGGTGGCAGATGCTACAGTCCCTAAACGGTTAGCCATGATTTTTGTTAAAATTTTGGTGTCTGTGTTTGTTAGAGAAATGGGGCACCTGTTGGCTAAGTCTAGCCTATCCCTTTTCTTGAAGAGTGTGACTGTAAAAGCCTCATGTCCTCCTGGTAGGAGGCGCGTTTCCAACAGGCTTTGGTTGAGTGAGGCTAGCAGCAATGGGGATATGTATTTAAAATATTTTTTGTAGAACTCATATGGAATACCATCTGAGCCTGGGCATTTTCAGTTTGGCGCACCGCGAATGGTAGTCCATAAGTCATTTGGAGTAATTAAATTCATTATTTCCGGGTATCAGAAAATGGTGCGGATATGAGCTCTGTCAAGAAATTCTGCCATTTTGGCTAGCTGAATTGGTTCAGCTTGGTATAACTTGGAGTAATAGCTTTGCGTTTCGATTGCCACTTTGGCCAGTGTGTCCACGATAGAATTATCCGATCTTCGCACCTTTGTGCAGGCCACGCTCTGGCGTGGTGCAAAATTTTTTTTGAAGAAGTATGCGGTGCACTTGTTACCTTTAGTGATGCGTGTGGCCCTGTATTAAACACAAAACCGATGTTTGTGTTGCCTTTCAAGTGCATTGAGGTGGGCTGCTGCCTCCACCCACTTCTGGCCCCATGCAGGGCTATATCCTGAGGCTGGAATGTTGGACTCCAAGTGGGCCAATTCTGCCAGCGCGCACGATATAACCGCCAATGTGGCTCGTGAGCGTCTGGATGAGAGATGGCGATAGTGGCGGATGGTGTCTTTTTGAAAGTTGCCCATGTGGAAATGGGGTCTGCGCAAAACGGTGCAACAAACAATTTTGCCAAAGTTGCCTCTTCCACCCACATGGAAAATCCTGGCGACGCAAGCTCTGGGGGGCGGATTTTGCACCAATGTGGGGCCTTTGCAACTGTGATAGGTAAGTGGTATGTTATTGAGACCAGTTGGTGGTTGGAGAATTCCATTTTCGTTGTTTTGAAGTGGGAGATGTGGGGTTGGAATTTCGCCAGTGCTAGAATAAGGTCAATGTGGGTCATGGACCTTAATTGGCCGTTGTGGATGTGGGGATGCATCATGTTTTCAAGCAGTGGGGCATGTCGCAGCTACACATCCATTAACCCAAGGGTGGCTTTTAGAACGCGTAGTTCTACGTGACCCTGTGGGGCGTGGGGTGAGGGTGGCCACCAGTCCGTTGGTGAGGTTAGCCAACAGTTTATGTCACCAATTAGGAAAGAATTGGGGGTAGCGGGAGGGATTTGACTGATGAGAAAATTCCTGACGCTCTTGTGCACCATTTGGGGCGTAAATGTTGACAATTGTGTGTGCAACATCGGCCCATGAGAAGGTGACAACGAGCACTCGGTCATTTAGGAATGTTTCTGAAGATGTAAATTTGAAAAAATTGTTTTTCCGAATTAGCACCCCACAGTGCTTCAACCAAAAGGATAGGGATGGTAGGAGCATTGTTTTCCAAGCATCCTTGGAACCTCGTGGACAGTAGGTTTCCTGGATGGCCAGGATATCCACGGGTAAATTATTTTGTAAAAAACTCAGTTTTTCTAGCTCGGGATGGGGAGGCCTTGAGTCCGGCAATATTCAGCATCCCTAGAGTGAAGGTTTCCCCCATCGCACCTTAGGTGTGAGGGGGTGGGCCCCCTGGCCCACCAGCCTCTTCCAGGTCCCCACGGGCTTTCACAGCAGCATGGGTATTAGCAGCAACACTATTGGGGTTTTTGTTAATTTTTGCGGAAAGAGTCGCGTTGGCTTTGGCCTTCACTTTTTGTTTTCCCAACGTCAGACAAATTTTTTGCGGTGCGGATAAGTTCGGTGCACCATCGAGTGGGGCAAAAAATTTTTTTTGGTTGGGATAGGTCCCAAGTCAGTTTCAACCGGGGCTTGAGTGCAGCAATTGGGTGAGATCAAATCTCCCATCAGATCCTCAGATTGAGTGGCCCGTTCAGCTTGGGCCTCCCAATCTGATTGGGTGATGGATTCCTGAGTTGCTTCCGCCGCAAAGGTCTCCATGTCCTCCTGGCGTTGTGAGTGTGGGATGGTGGTGGTGACCTTGGCAGCTTCCTTGGCCGTGGTCCTATGGGCCTGCTTGGCATTCTTCCACTCCTGTGGGGAGATGGGTTTTACCAATAGGTAGCAGCCTTGTGCTCCCCACAGGAAAGCCTCTTTGGTGCTTGCATTTGTTCGTAGTGTGCCTCTCCGCTGGCCATGGCTGCCGAGGGGTGCTCTTGGAATGTAACGCCCTCTTTGATGGGGCACGCGTGTGCCTTATGGCCAAACGCGTCACAGTGGGTGCAAATGGGGGGCGCGCTGTCCACGGTTACCCGGAATGGGTGGGTGGTGTGCCCTGTGATATCAATAAAGGTGGAGTGCGGGATCTGGGTTAGGTCCTTCGCAATCTCCTCAGTTGGGGTCAGAACTGCGATGGCTTTGCCAGTGCACAGGTGTGGCATCAGCATGAAACGTTGCATTTTGAAATATTGTATTTCGCCATATATGGCGCGACCATCTTTCAGGTGTTGCTCCAAAATGTCACGTTTTACCGTAGTAGGCAAAAAGTCAAACGTGAGGAAAATTTGGTTTGATTTTGTCCATCTGGTGCGTTTAGTTTTGATGACCCATTGCCCTTTGGGGAGGTCAACCACTACGCACACCGCTGCAGCCTTGTCTGCTGCTATTTTGCTTTCAAAACCTAGGTCCAGCCAACCGCGCGACATGGAGTGAGGTGCAACGTACACTGCGGTTGGGAAAATTTTGTGTACATCTTCACAAAATTTTTCCCATAGGGCCATTTTTTGGATGTCCAGATACACACGGACTCCGAATTCCACCGATGAAAGTGGCTGGGAATGTGGCGTATTGATGTACTGGTTGCATTGTGCTTGCCACACGAGTATCTCTGGGGAAATTGTGACCGCCAGTTTTTTTAGATTTTTTCTATTCCGCCAGATTCTCCGGGGCGTTTTTGAACGTTAGAGGCCGCGGGCCTTCCGCCTGCTCCTCTTGCTTTGCTTGCCCAACTGCTCCCAGACATGGGCGCAGACTAATCCCCTCTATGAGATTATCAAACTAGATTTAGTCTTGAATTGAATGGGTTGCAAAAGTGTTTGCAACAAGAAAGAAAAGTTTTTTTAATAATGATAATCAGCAATATTGATCATCTGTTAGGAACAATCTTACCTTGGGTGCATCAAGGAAATCCTCGCGTAAACCCACTAAACTTTCCCTATAAATATCTCTAATTTTTAATTAATAAAGTACCAAAAATCTTGTCTCACGTAGCTTAATTTCGGTCTATTTTCTTACTGGATTCAGTACTTCCAATTGGAATTTACTATTGCAACGGAACTAATAACTTTGTTGTAATTGACTTGATCTTTGCTAGAGCCATGAAACTAATACTTTCGTAGCCTTTGTAACACCTGCTTGTAGAATTTCTCACTAAAATCCAATAATGGTGCTCCCTGCCAGGTCTGCTTCCGAGGCTACCAGGTGAAAACATACTTTCACGCCAATGAATATGTCTAGTGAAGAGAGCCTCTCTTCTGAGGAATCTATGAGTATTACCCGATGGGTACACTATAACAGGCAGGATCTGCCTTCCATTACTACCAATAATCTGCAATTTCAAGCTTCTATGGACTTGGCCTTTGAAGGCCAGGATCAAAATAATTATCAGATTCATGCTGAAAATGTAGAGGAGACTGTCAAAGGCTTGATACGGGGAGCTATCCAACCTGGTGCTCGCCCTAATTGTGACCAAGCATCTAAAGTTGCTGAAAACATGATGAACTTATACAACTGAGCGGTGTTACAGCCTACTGAAGTGGGCTTGGCTAGAACTGTTTAGTACCTCTGGAATTATGTCCAACCTGCTATTCACCATGTACTCCAGATTTTGGGGTTGCATCATCTCAAAATCCAGCGCCAGTTGACTCTGGCCCAACAATTTCACTCTCAGCTATCCTTGTTCTATAAGACAGCTTCTAACTTTGGAAGGAATAATTGGGAAGCTATTCTCAATAATCAACAAGAAATTAATAATATCCATAACCAGTTGGTGAGCATTGACAATGGAGTTGTGGGATACATTGGACAAGAAGTATCTCAACAAGTTAGCGATGTCACCAATCTTATTCACCACCGTATCACTTCCCTGGAGGCTGAAATCTCAATCCAAATGGACCAATTGTGGGTCAAACATGATAAGCGCTTTGGTGAGCTTAACGAGTTAGTCTAACATCTTGTTCAACTGGCGGGTAATGTCAGCGATGGTGTACCTGACCCTGTTGGTCCTCCTGGACCACCGGGACCACCTAGCTCCCCATCATTAATCCTGGGACCTCCAGGTGAATGTGGTCCTTCTGGTTCAGTGGGTCAACAAGGGCCATCAGGACCAGCAGATCGAGATGGATCATAAGGACCTCCGGTACCTCCTGGTCCCCCTGGTTCCTCGCTTCTAATGGCCAATCTTGAACATTCAAATCTATTAGCTTCACAAGTTCAAGTGTTGGGAACTCAAAGTTGAGCCCCAGCTCAAGAATGTTTCTTATCCTTGGAAGGCCTTCCAACTGACCCAGACTACTCCTTAATCAACTTACTGGATGGTATTGATAATGCGCATCATCTATGCGATGTAAATCAAACTATGAAAGATACCCAGTTCACTAGGTTGACCGCATCTATTGATCGGTTGACTGCCAAATGTGAAGTACTCAAGGCCAAGCAAGCTGAGATGATTACTGCAATTTCCAATTTAAACTGAGCGCCTACAAATGACCATCTTAGTCAATGGTTTCAAAAATCTACAATAATTGAACCACTTAAGACAACAGGTGATCAAGTTCCTCCTGCTGCCCAATTTACAGAGTCTGAACCCTCCAAGGCTGAGCCAGTCAGGTTATCAGGTGTACAAGTCTTGAGTACAGAAAACACCCTTTTCAAACCTACCTTCAAGGATAAGTTTGAACTGGGTGAAGGAAGCATCCATTCTTTTCTTTTCGTGTATGAACGCGCCATGGATGGGGCTACTGATTATCAGAAGGTCCGTCATATTACCTCTTACCTAAGCCGGTTTGCACAAGAAATTATGGTTCTCATCTCAAGGTATGTACTACTTGGGCTCAAGTGAAAACCGCCCTCATTAAGGAATTCAGGAGTGACCAAATCCTCGCCAACCAAAAGCAGGCCTTTATGAATATTCAAATCAAACGAGGAGAGTCTATCCAGGAGTCCACCAAGTGATTCTACCATGAGGCCCAGAAACTTGTCACTTGTGACTGGATCACCATTGATGATGCTATATCAGCTGTACTGAGTGCATTCGCTTCTCATTATCAATTACTATTACATTTTAAGTCCCTAAAACGGAATTTCAACTCTATTATTGACTCAAGGAACCACTTGTGGAGATTCCCAATGGGATGGTACATCCGACCTCCTCTAATAACCCTCATACTTACATCCATGTGATGCCACCTAAACCCAAGTCCAAACCAAAGAAGGAGCCGTGCACTTATTGTGGTCTTGTGGGTCATGTGGTATCTCAATGTTGGAAGAAGCAAGCTGAGGAGTCGAAAAAAGAGGAGTCAGCATAGGGCATGAGGCTCCCTGTGCTGACCTACCTCAGGTGCCTCTATCAAAACCTATTGATTCTTCTACCAATTGTTATGTGTATCCGCTCCTGATGAGCTTGATATCCTAGATGAACTATACAACAAAGATACTATTTATGTTTATGCTTCTTCTTCTAATTCTATTCAATCAATTAATCCCTTGGTGTTTTCTATCCCAAACTTTGGCAATGATGTGACCCGGGTGGAAGTCATCATGCATAAGGTAAAAGTTTTGGCTATAATTGATACGGGATCGCCCATCAATGTACTCTCGTCCAAACTTATGAAGAAGATCAAATTGGCGCCGTACTTGAACCAATTCTAAGTCTATGGAACTTTTGGAGCTTCCTACACTAAATCTATAGGAGCCTATTCCTCTATTCCGATGCATATTGGGAAGCTGGTTATGTCAGCCTCTGCAGAGGTATTGGATAACAACTGCTAAGATATGCTGTTGAACTAGGTTCTTCACCAATTTTGATGCAATAATCAGTCTTAAGGACAAATACCTTTTTTTAATTGAGTACCAAGTACCTCTAATTCTACATGATGTTCCCAGTACCAAGGGAAAACTTAAGTGACATGTCTGCTTACTGTAATCCCCACTTCTATCTCACGTCTCAGATACTGAATCCTGGTTCCAAGGACTATACTTCCACCTCCTTCAGTTTGTGCCACTGAAGGAATGCCACTATATTCTAACTCTCCGATTACCATTCCCCCTAAAGCTCAAGTCATCATTGATACAGGAGTTCAAGTATTTGTACCCAGTGATCATGTTTTAGAGATCTTCAGTAATCAAATCCTTCTCATTTGGAGGCTTTACCTTGCCCTAGTATACTTGATCCTGCCTACAATGGGACTGTTTTAGTTCTATTGGCTAATCTCACCTCTCAACCTATGCGATTGAATTGCAATAAATTCCATCGCCTATGTGAGGCCTACTCCTGTGAGTGACTTATTGTCTGTCTCAGGATGTGGAGATTTATGCGAATTTGGGCTGTAAGATCCCCCTATCATTGCTAGAATTGATGTCAAATTTGGGGATTCTCTTACTTCAGAACAACAGCTGGAAGCTGAGGCTCTGATTGAGGAATATAAAATATCTTTGCCCAAGGTCTTGGAGATTTTGACTAATGAAAGATGTGCAGCATCAGGTGAAAACAGGGGATACTCCCCCTATCCAAGCTCAACCATATCACAAATCCAAAGTTGAGGAGGCTCAGGTTTTGGTAGAGCTGAAACAACTTCTCAATGCTGGACTATTAATGCCTTCTAATAGTCCCTGGGCTTCCTCTCTACTACTCATCTAAAAGAAAGATGGGGGCCACCGAGTAGTTATGACTATTGTTGACTCAATGCTGTTACTCATAAGGATTCTTATCCTCTTCCTCGTATAGATGATTCCTTGAGGCTATTGTCTGGGTCTCAATATTTCTCAGCTATGGACCTTGCAAGCGGTTATTATAAAAATGATCTTGCACTGGAAGACCGTTAAAAATGTGCTTTAACCTCTAGTGAGGGTTATTTGAGCCCACTCATATGCTGCAGGGGCTTTGCAATGCCCCTGCTACTTTTCAACGAGCCATGGATGGCTTGTTTGGGGATTTGAAACTTTCTTATGTTTTAGTGTATCTAGATGATGTTACTGTTTTTTCACGCACTTTTAATGAGCATATTCTCATTTGAAGGAAGTTTTTGGCATACTGAGTCATGCCTCACTTAAGCTTAAACCATCGAAGTGTGCCTTTTTTAGACTGAGATGGAATTTTTAGGGCATAAAGTTAATCGTTAGGGCATTTCACCCTTATCTAATAAGGTACAAGCTATTTTGGACATGCCTGTGCCAAAAGCTTGCATGATATTTAAGTGCTTTTAGGGATGATTGGTTATTGATGACAGTTCATTCCCCACTTTATGGAGATTTCAGAGCCGCTAGTTTACCTTTTGCATAAGGAAGTCCCTTTTGTATGGGAATAATCTCAGCAGCAATTCTTTGATCTGTTGCGCCAAGCCTTAATGAGTGCACCCATCTTATCCCATCCTGACTTTTCAAAACCCTTTATACTATTTACTGATGCTAGTGATATTGCTATTGGAGCCATTCTGGCTCAACATGATACCATTCTGGTCGATTACCACATTGCATACTATAGTAAAACTTTTATAAGGCCAAATGCAATTAGAGCATTACCAAAAGAAAATGCCTCGCTGTTTTGGCCACTATCAAGCATTTCCGCCCTTATCTATAAGGTAAGCATTTCACCATTGTGAAAGATCACGCTTTCCTGAAGTGGTTGCAGCAAATGAAGGATCCTGATGGGCGCTTAGCCAGATGGGCTTTGAAGCTCCAAAAATTACGATTTTACTATTCAACATCGCGCTGGGACTATACATCAAAATGCTGATGGCCTTTCTCGATTGCTTATCTTAACATTATTCTCTGCAGAGGATGATTGCATCCATGACCTGATCGGTAGACCTGAGCTCTGGTTCCATGAATCTAAGGATGTTATCTCGAAGTTACAATCGTTAACTGAAGACATTCAGGTCAAAGAAGGATCGCTATATAAAACTTTGGGATCTAAGTGGTTGCCCTTTATTCGGCCCTCTGCAAGGATTGACACTATCATGGAGGCCCACCAAACTGTAGGTCATGGAGCTGTCGCCAAGACCCTCCAATGGTTAAAAAATCATTGTTACTGGGATAACATGCTAGAATCTGTGCATGATATGCTGGAGTCATGCCTTAAGTGCCAATAACAATGTGGAGGAAATCGGATGTTTCAACACCAAAATTGAAGGACCTTCTGAACCCTTCGCTACTGTGAGTATTGACGTGGTAGGTCCTCTTCCTATGGCCACCTATGGACATCAATATATTTTGTTAGCTATTGACCATTTCTCTAAATGGATTGAAGCTATTTCAGTTTCCACGGTCACCGCCAAGGCTACAGCGTCATTTCTTTTTAAACAAGTTTTCACCAGGCATGGCAGCCCAAAAGTCCTGTTATTAGATAATGAGACCAACTTCATTTCTCAGGTGGTAGCTGAGCTTACCAAATTAATGGGTACCTACTAGTTCTTCACGTCCCCATATAATCCCTTCACTAATGGTGCTGTCAAATGAGCAAACGATACCCTAGTAGCCATTCTTCAAAAAATGGCTTTCAATGATCCTAGTAGATGGAACCTCTACTTACCTAGTGCAATGTTAGCCTATAGAGTTAGCTACCATCATATTATTGGAATGTCTCCGTTTAAAGCTTTATATGGTTGGGAGCCTGTCCTCCCTTCAAGTGTACAACCTATACTTGAAGAGGCTACCCCGCAAACCACTGATTTAGTAATGAGGAGACTGACAGATGAAATAATCCGATTACAAGCATTAGCTTCAAGCTCCCTTGCAGCTACCACCTTGAAGGAAGGAACCTAGACCAACGCTAGTAGACCTACGTTGCCAGAATATCAAGTTGGAGAGCTTGTACTCTTCTACCACCATAGGCTAGGAGGAAGAATTCATAAATTGGACCCCTTATGGGCTGGTCCTTATTGTATTATCTATCATCAGGGTGTTGAATACTCCATTGCCGCTATTGATATTGGTACTGTTATCAATAGAGTGCATAGTAGGTTTCTTCACAAATTTGTACCCCCTAGGCAAGATCTTGAGGGGGGCATTGTTGGAGATACCTCCAAGATGATTGGAATAACTTTGGATCAAAATTTGATATCTCAGTCAAATATTATGATAAAGTCCATTTTGGTGATTTCCAATTCTTCAATTGACCAATGTAAGACTCTTTGGAGTTATCAGCCTCCTATGATGGATGAAACTAAGCAATCCAAAATAACCAAGCATTTTGAAGGGGCTGGGCCCTCGTTAGAAGGTTGATCAAATCTAATAAGCACTCTAACAGATCTGACCAT
Source organism: Massospora cicadina (assembly GCA_022478985.1). Classification (NCBI taxonomy): domain Eukaryota; kingdom Fungi; phylum Entomophthoromycota; class Entomophthoromycetes; order Entomophthorales; family Entomophthoraceae; genus Massospora; species Massospora cicadina. The sequence continues at coordinate 24,657 of JAKSZP010012625.1, forward strand.
CATAATTATTTTAATAATAATGATAATCAGCAATATCAGTCATCTGTTAGGAAAGATCTTATCTTGGGTGCATCAAGGAAATCCGCATAAACCCACTAAACTTTCCCCTATAAATATCTCTAATTTTTAATTTATAAAGTACCAAAAATCTTGTCTCATGTAGCTTAATTTTGGTCTATTTTCTTACTGGATTCAGTACTTCCAATTGGAATTTACTATTGCAACGGAACTAATAACTTTGTTGTAATTGACTCGATCTTTGCTAGAGCCATGAAACTAATAATTTTGTAGCCTTTGTAGCACCTGCTTATAGAATTTCTCACAAAATTCCAATAATGATACAGTCAGCAAACATCAGTATGAGAACTTGGGTGATAATATGCTTTTGCAGATTAATCAGTGTAATAAAAAAAAAAGTAAGGTTGATGGAGGCTTTGGCAAGCTGTATGGGCAGTTTTAACTTTATTAAGCACAAAGCGCAGAAGATAAGAGAATGAACTGACAACTGCCCCTGGGTAGGGCAGTTGCCTTAAGTACCAGGAAAATCGCATAGGGGAGGTATAATGGGATTGGTTGTATAGAGTTTGGCGATGGGAGTTGGTTGGCTGGCATAGAGGGGGGTAGAGTGAAACTCGAGATTTTGGCAAAAATAAAAAAAAACTTTTGAAAATTTTTCCACATTCTTGGGACCAGACCAATTCAATGGTACTGATCTGAGTCCTGGTCATTTGAGTCGGCCTGTTTGTGAGATTCAAATTTTCTGTATTTGTCCCAGGAGGCATGGGCCATTATGTTGAGTTGTTCAAGACTTAATATGAACTCCCAACTGGGCTATTCACACAGTCTGAACTTCCTGGATCCATCCTGGAGAATTGGGCAACTGGTCTGAGTCATTTGGTACCTGGTTTGAGATCTAAGTTGTGCTCCAACCTGATTTCTGGTGATGGCCAGTCTGGACCAGCTCCCCCAGACCAGAAATTGCAGGCTGGACTCCAATGTTGGTAAATTCTATTTCCCCAAAATTTTGATATAGTTTGCCTGGGGAGTGGGGGTCCCAGGAGCCTGTCCATGGCCTCTGGTGTGTGCAATCTCTCTGCAGACTCCATCTATTAAACTTACCAGGGTTGAGGAATGGGGAGAGGTGAGAATGGGGTTATCCTTGGGGGAGAGAAGTCACCTAGCGCTCATCTACCACGTGTGCCAAGTTGCTCAACTGCAACATAGGGTCCACCTTGCCCTTGGGACCTCTTTTTGTTCAGAAAAGGTGTTGCTCCCTATCCAGTTGCTTGGGCTGGTCTACAGGGCTTACATAGGGTGAGAAATTGATTACAATTTACTGATGTCTATTTGTCCATGGCAATTTTAGACTTTATCTTTGTGTTGATCGCCAGATGATTTTTTAAGCTAAATAGTTGATATTGTTCCTAATTAGTTGGGATCAAATGCTGAGTTTTGTTGCATGTATAATTGGCCTAAAGGTGCAAGGATATTTGGCCTGAGCTTTTGATATAATGATTGAATTTAATTAAAGTTGAGATAATTGGCTTAAGATGTATAATAGCAATTGGCTTTTAGTTGAGAATAAGAGTATTAGCTTGAGTTTTTGAGGATAATTGGACTGATATGTTGGTTGTCAAAGGGCTTATTTTTGGGTCAACCACTAGAATATGACATTTCCCTCCACTTGACTTGAACATAAGCCTTAAGATTCTTAATTAGTATTCATTGATCTTTGTCATTTGTTAATTTCAGCCCAAATTGCCGATAGAGTAGGCCAAGTTCATAGCTTTAAATTCAGCCCAAATACTGATGAATCTAAATTAGATACTCTCCCCATCCTCAAGTACAAACTAAAGTATTAATTAGGCTAAATAAATATATTTATCTTTTATTTTTTATAATATTTTTTTCTTTTTATTTTTATGCAATGCTTTTTATATTTTTCTTATTCAGCCAGCTTATTGAACCTTCTTAAAATTTTTCATGGACTCAGGTGTATATATGGCCAGTCCTAATACTATCAATTTTGTATATGAACTTAGATGTCTTATCAATTATTTCAGATGGCCTTACCCAGATGCAATCTAACTTTTACAATTGGCCCAATATGTGGGTGTTACAATATAGAACTTCATCAACTTAAAATAAGTCCAATTTGTAGTGATTTTCCAAGTCCTTTTGATGTCAGGCTTTTTTCACAGCAAAAATTGTTGTTGAATGCTTGAGTTTGCAGTTTGTTTAAAGTATCTACAAGCTTCTTGACGTATTGAGGATAAGTTTTTTTGCCAGGATCTTCTAGGAACAAATATAGTAGTGTTGGTAGGGCCAGCTGTCTTCCATATAATAACTGAAAAGGTGACATCCTGGTTGCTGAATGATAAGAGATATAGTAGGCAAATACTGCCTAACTCAAATAAGTACTTCATTTGGATGGTTTGGCTGAAGTCAATTTTCTGATAATGTTCACCAACGTCTCATTTTCTCGCTCAACCATACCATTGGCGTTAAGATGATAGGGTTTAGAAAGCACGCCTCATACTCCCATTAACTTATTGAGCTTGATGAGAACATAGGTGGTGAATTTTTTCCATTATATGTAAGTATATTCTGGGGCATCCATGATTGTGGAGGATGTTTTCAAGGATGAACTTGGTTGTAGTTGCTGCTCCTGCTTCCTGAATAGCATTGGCTTTGACCCATTTGGTCAAGTGGTTGATAGCTAAAATAATGTACTTGGCTTCATATTACTTGTTGGAAGTGGGCTGACAACATCAATAGACTGAGTGTTCCAGGCAAACTTGGGCTGAAGAAACTGATAATAAAGTGCTTTTTTGGAACGGTTTTTTGCCTTGACACTCCGCACAGCATTATAACGTTTCTTGGATGTCAAAATGTAATGACTCCAAATATTAGAATTGCTACAGATGCTCTTTCGTATTTTTGAATCCAATATGCCCTATGGCCTTATAGGAAGCCAAAATAATATATGTTTGGGCTGATAGTCTTTGAAAAATATAATTCTTGCCCTCAATGATCTTATAAAGTGTACCATTTTTGATAGCTGTATTTTTTCATAAATCTGATAATACTTTTGGGCATATTTGGGCTCATCTTGGTATTCTTCACTGATCATTTTGTTAAACAACTCATTGGCGACCCAACTAATTATTGCAATGGTGTGTAGTCAGGAAAGGAAATTGGCGTTTTGGTGTTTTACCCCAGCTTGATGCTCAATTGTGTAGTCATAAACTTGAAGCTTTTGCCCAGCAGGCTAATCAGCACTGAGGATGTCTTGTGTAGTTCAGCAATCTTAAGGAAGCATTATTGTTAACAACTTTGAAATGAGTGCCATGCAGGTAGACCTTAAATTGCTTGCAAGCATATATGACGGCTAAGCATTCTCATTTCGTCACCATGTAATTTCTCTCATGAACATTTAAGGTCCAAATAGCAAGAGCAACTGGATGTTCTTCACCATCTACCCCAAATTGAGATAACAAGGCCCCCACTGCTGTTAGGATGCTTCAGTTTGGACAATAAATTCACAATAAAAGTCCAGATATTGAAGAACAGGCGTGCCCAATAGGGCTGATTGGAGTTGGTCAAATGCATCCTGGCAAGCTGAAGTCCAGTAAAATGGGACCTTATTTTAAATAGATAGAAAAGTAACTCCCCAGGTTATGCAAAATCGGCTATAACTTGGGGATAGTACTGATCATGGCTAGGGATACTTGAATATCGTTCTTGGATTTGGGCCATTTCATTTTGGAGATGACATCTTACTTAGAGGGTTGAGGCTGATGACCCACTTTGTCAATTAAAAATCCAAGGTATTCCAGTTGGTCTTTGAAAAAAATGGCATTTTCTGGGCTTGATTTTTAAGTTTGCAGCTGCTAGTCTTCTGAAAACCTCATCTAAGTGATCCAGGTGGTTATCAAAAGTGCAGCTGAAAACGTTGATATCGTCAAGGTACACTAGTACACATGACAACTTCAAATCTCCCAGAATTGTGTCCATTGCCCATTGGAATGTGGTTGGGGCATTGCAGAGCCCTTGAGGCATTCTCGTCAGCTTGAATAGGCCCTCTTGGATTATTTTTCACATTTCTCGTGCTCCTCATTGGGAAGATCTATTTGCCAATATCTGCTGATAAGGTCCATTGCCGAGAAGTTCTTTGCGCCCACTAGCCTATCCAAGGCATTGTCAATTCATGGCAGAGGATAAGTGTCCTTCTTTGTAATGTTGTCAAACTTCTGATAATCAATGACTACTTGGTTACTTCCATTTTTTTGTTCATTATTAAAATTTCTGCTGCCCATGGACTTTTTGAAGGTTCTAACATGACACAATTGAGGAGTTCCTTATCCTTGGATACAGCTTCTTCTGATGATTTTGAGCATCTAATCAGGTGTAATCAAATTGGTTTATGATCTCCAGTATTGTTTTGTGGGTGGAAACCCTTAGCACATCCCAGGTCAAAATCATCTTGTGTTATTATTTCCTGATATTTAATGAAGAAACTTCTGAGCTTGGCCTTCCTTGGAGTTGGTCAGGTTGCTTAAATCAGCCATAGGGACGACATTGTTTATGCTGAGTAGGTCCTTATCAGGGAGCCCCTAATTCAAAAAAAAAGTTCTGAACTCATGGAATGAGTGATTTCCGAGTAGGGAACAGATGCAGAAATGCAATTGTTTGATGTCACTTGATGGAGTTGGGCCAATTTTGCAGGTTTGCAAATATGAAATGTATTTCTCCATGGCCAGGAATAATAATACCAGGTGCAATGTTTGGTTTTTATCTAGATTTAGACCATGGTTGATATACTTCACCATAAAGTCCTTTCAGGATATTAATTGTTATTCCCGTCAGGATGATTACTTGATTTCCAGATGGTATAGTGATGCTCTGATTTGACCAAAGTGAAATGCCATTTGACTCAAAGATCTGAGTGGGTAGTGCTTTTATCTTTGAGTGCGCTTTGATATACTCAATCAGGATGACTCCATCTTTGTAGGTCAGATTTATGAATAGGCTGGGTTTCTTTTCTCCAACTGCCCTATCCCAGTTATAGTAAAGTGGAACAGTCTGGCCAATAATGGTGAGAGTATCATCCTTATGATCGATAACAACTCCATATCTTCTTCAAAAATCAGTCCTAATTAGGATATCATAGTTTGTATTTGGCAACACTATGGCAAGTGCTGTTACTACAATGGATCAAAT
>JAKSZP010012626.1:0-29780 GCA_022478985.1 Massospora cicadina
CATATACTGGACAACGTGACGAAGCGAATCGCCTCTCTCAGAGCCCACCCTACTACCCTCACTGGCAGGGTTGTTCTTGCCAACTCTATGCTCCTATCCAAAGTCTGGTTTGGAGCCCACGCCATCCCCTTCTCCCCAAGCTTCTTCAAATCCCTGTATGCTTTGCTACAAGGTTGGCTTTGGTCAGGCCGCCCTCCACCAGTACGGCTAGAGGTCATGTTTGGCCCTCATCATCATGGTGGCATGGGCCTACTTGACTTCAAAGCCCATGCCGCCAAGATCCTAGGCACCTGGATTGCGGCCGTCACTGCTCCTACACTCCCATCCCAACACTGGTCCTGCGCGGCCCACTCCAACTTCTCCCGAGCCTTGGGCCTCAACAATCCATCAAACCCCCACTCCCTGATGAAATACCTCGCATCACACACATCAGCCACAGGTCCTCACGGGACCAAAACCCACTATGACCGAATCCTACTCTCCATGCGAAGCGCAGAGTGGAGAATTTGTATTAGTGGACATACAACCAAAGAGGCTGCCCCTCTCCTCAGTTCACACAAGAGGTACAGGGGCTACCCATCCATGATGGCGTGATCCCCACTCGACCCCAAGTCCTATCCAGGGTGGACTACCTGGACATGATGGACATCCTTATTCCACTAAGATCCAAAAGACTATCTGGAAATACGCACACCATCCTCTGTTGCAGCCTCAAGTCCGTTCCCATGTGTGGCGCTGCCTGAGGCGGGTGTATCATACAGCTGAGCGCTCTAATGCTTTACACTCATCCTGTGTCGTGTGTGGCCAGTATGGAACGCTGTTTCACCGCCTGGAGAAGTGCCCCACCTCTAAAGTAATATGGCGCGAAGTCCAACGTCTGCTAGGCCAGGATCAAACACATCCCTTCAGTCTGTCAAGAGATATGTTTGCTTCATCAATGGCCTCCCCCTCCCCCACCCTCTCTTCGTGCTCTGGTGGTTGCAATCGCCATGTGGACTATCCACACGGTTGTCTTGGATGCCATCGCCGGATCCATCCCCACCCTCCCTGAAGCTGTCCACAGATTCCGGTCTCATTTGGTGGATCACTTTCAAGCGTGGATGTTTGGATATCTCCCACCACGTCGCCGGCAGCTGGTCTCCTCCTGGTTCCCAGTCTGGTTCATCAAATCAGACCCCTTCCTCCACACGTGCTCAATAGTGGCTACGCCCCCACACACGTTCCCTCCCCTTCCCATAAGTGGCGTTCCCGCTGGCAACAAGAGATAGCATCGCTTCTCTGGGGTGCCTCACCTGGTACTGAGTTTTGTCTCGTCTGAGTCATATTCGGAAGTGTCCGTCCCATGGTCGGCCTTCCCTGCAATAAATTTAAATATTTTAGGTACACCTGCTAAGCTCACCATTCTGGATTACTTGAATGCTGATAATATCAATGAACCCAGGTTTATAGGGCACTTGCCTCGGTCAAGTCATTGGGTGCCCTATAAAATGATACATCCAGTGATGCTAAAGTACCTTGCCCTGTTGATTTGACCAATCTTGAGCGTTCCATACAATGGTGACTAAAAAGAAATATCCTGAGACTGTAAAGAAAGCTCAATGCAACATTATGCCAATAAAGAGGTGTTAGCCTTCCCACCACAGTTTCGATGAACTATTACCAAAGTAGAAATGGTGATTCAAAAGGTCATTGTCACAAATTTAACCAGATGGATTCTCCCAATAAATATTAAGAATAGGGTGTCAGTTAGTCAGATGTAATTGCCAGCTAATAGCCTAGTTCAATATTATCTAATGGTTAATAATATTAAATGATTTAGGTTCAGAGGAATCTTCACTCGCTGCCAATTGCCATTCATGAGTCATTGTGTGAATTTTCAGTGGAAAACCAATGGTGTTACAGCTAGTGACATATTTCCTCAAATTAACCGCCCCTCCAAAGCCAAATCCAACAAGCCCTTGGGGCAAAGACCAGTATCCTTAAGGGTCGCTGATGACCTCTCTAAGGTCATTGACAGAATATGGGTTTGGCTTTGTTATCCAGGACTGAGGAAAACGGCCCATCTGAAGCGAAACCCATGCGGGAATCAAAACTAAAACACAGAAAATTACAAGATATGAGGTTATGGAATTTGGTCAAATATAAATTTTTTGATCATGTTGAAGAACAACAAATTTGTGGCTCAGATCAGATTTTGATAACCATTTGGAATCTTTGTGAATCATTATCCTGTAAATTAAGTCCCAAACTGAGAAAGGATTTGCTTCCATAGCCGTTTCGCCCCAATTTTTTGAATGGGGCTCAATCCTCCTGCCCCCAACCTCAGGACAATTTGGTGCTTCTCAAAAAGCGACAGCCAATCAAAAGAAATCTTAAGAATTTCAATACAAATTCATCTTGATTACGGAATCCTGAGTCAATGGCTAAACCAGTTTCAGCTGAGCTGCCATGGTTGACAGCATGTGGCCAACCAGCTCCTGCCACTGCCCCAATTCCATTGGCTGGCCCAGTGCTAGCTGAATCCAATTCATTCAAGGCTCTCGAATGGATTGATGAGGAGGAACGGCCATACTGTGTGAAACCAGATTTTTCTTTAGAGGAGTTCTTTGTTGACCCTCCCAATTCACGTGCCCACAGTTTTTGCCCTTGAAAAAGCTTTCCAATTTATAAAAATATTAACAAAATGGAAGTTGAGGCTACAGCTGCCCCTGCAAACACCTTACTTCACCAGCAACTCCATGGGGCAATGGAACCCCTGTTGATGGTATTCCAATTCCCAATTTCCCTCATGATTTTGATGAGGATGTGAAATCTAAAATTGAGAAACTTGCTTTTAGAGCAAGATGCACATGTATCAAGGCAGGAAAAACTTCAGTTTGACCTCAATTATCCTGAAACCTGCCGGTGCATAAAATCATTTACTTGTGTGCCTGTTCTCATCACTTTTTCTGAGCAAAAACTTGCTCAATACATTGAAGCAATGGACAATGCCGACCTCATCAATAAAGAAAACCCACAATTATACCTCCCTATGCCTCATGTTGCTGATGCTCCTACCTCAATGTTGTCCGCCATGTTCCTCCAGCTAAAGCCGGCGCCAGACAAAAGTTTCCCTAAAGTTTCTTCACCTTCTGATATGGCTTCCTAGGCTGTTAGCTGAGGTGCCATACAAAAAAAAATTATTAATAATCCCTTTGTTTGTCCCATTTGCAAATAAAAATGCATGGCAGCTCCCCCTTTTGGGTTGGGCACCAATAGTGCTAAAAAAGAAAAAGGCTTTGCTTTTCTCAGATGCTCTGATCATAAAAATAAAGTTTAGGATTTTTGGCACGTTTCCTGCATTTTGGTTATTTTCAATAAAAATACGCCTCTCCAAAGTTCTGCGTTAACTAAAGTCAGTTTTCCGCTCTGGTTCACCCCTACTGCTGTATGTGAGCCCTCTTACTACTACACTGTCTATTAAGCCAGCTCCGCCTCTTCTTATTTTGCTGCCTTTTGCCTTAGATTTTACGCCACCCTTCCCATCTCCCAGGGTCTCTTGTCCCTGATGGTTGTGGCCAGTTTGGTGTGTTTTGCTCCGCATATTTATATGGAAACATAATACTGATCATTTAGGATGTCTCTTCGTTTTGTTGGGTCACTTGGCCTTGTTGTCCACCTTTGTCCTGGGTCTTTCCCCTCAGAGATCTCCTGCGTTCTAGTTTCCCTGACATTATCTGAGAAAAGACTGGATCTTTTGTAAGTTTCTTCTACTGTTGAGTGGCTAGAGTTAGCTCAACCCTCTCAGAGTTGTCACCCGTTGAAGCTATCCATTGGGCTGGTACTTTTGTTCCCTTCTGGCCTTGGTTGTTACCTTCTTCAAAGGGTGTGCTTAGGGTGTTGCGCGGCTCCCCTCACTCAAGACGCTCATACAGTGTGCAGTACCTGCCACTACCAGTCTCGCTCTCCATTATTCATGTTGATTCCAAAACTTTAAGAATGAGATCTTCAACACGTTGTCCAGCCTTAGGGACCGTCAGAAGTCTCAAGCCAAGGACTTAGCTGACGTCCTTTTCTCCAGCTGCTGCTATGTGAGATTTCTGAGGGAGCTCACCAATGGTTACTCTCCACGGGTGAGAATAATAGATTTCTTTTGGAATCTCTCCCAGCGTTGGAAACCTTCGTCAAGCCACTAGAGTACCCCCCTGCTACCTTTGATGAATATAACTCCTTTGTACACTTATCCCAAGGAGACCTCACTACAGCTCAATACTTGCGCCTGATTCAAGAGCGAGCATCAAGGTTGGAATCTCTTGAACAGTTGAAAATGGCCCTTCTCCGCAAGTCCCTAGATAATACTAGTGCTTCCCTTGGCATATGGGATAACCCTCCCCCCTCCTTATCTGAAACGCGCTTCATCCTTGCATCCCTGATGTCTAGCAGCCTCTGTGCCATCAATCTTAATTGTACAGCTGAACTTCAGATCTTAGAACTTGACAACTCCATCACTGTGTGGCGCCAACATGTTTCTGATCCTGTGGTGAAATATCCAATTGAGACACTGACCACTATGGACACTTCCAACCTAATTTTAGAATGCCCTACTTCCGTACTTTCAGTACCCCTTGGAACCAGCAGTGATCTCTCTAGAAGGTGAGACTGAAACCTTCGTCATAGGTGGGGTCCCCTCATTACTGGCTCTGCACCGCCATGCTCAACGGAGTACTCCTCGCTTTTATCCTCAAAAGTAGAGGGGGTTAATAATTCTAACCCATTTGAGTCAGAGCATTCACTTCCTCCTAGCCCTGGACCCGCCGTTGCCATTTTGGAGCCTATGCCTTCTGTCCAATCTGTCATCCCAGTTGGCATGGTCGAACAACCCTTTTCCCATCGCCTCAGAGTCACCTCTTGTGGCGGATTTCATCCAGAAACGAGTAGAGATCCATGATAGGATGATTAAAGAAGAGCAAGCCGTGGCTGATCCCACCAAAAGCTTGGCTTTCCTGACTGGTGTAGTCTCGTGTGATAAAGCTCTTTCCTCCCAAACATAGAGCATTAAGCTACCCCACACCATTTAAGTTCCGTGGACAACTTACTGGTAATGTGAAGTCATAGGTTGTGAATTTCTCAGGGGATACTCTCACCTATACTCCTCCCTCTAAACTTGGAGTTATCCTGTCCTCCCTTGGCCCTTGGATAAATAAACCCTCCTCTGTTTACTTCTTGTTCATGGTTACTTTATCTTCTGTGGGGAAGAGCTTTCAAGCGCTCGCTTTGGTGGACACTGGTACAACCAAAAGCTTCATCCGCCATGAGTTGGCGGATGTCCTGGAGCTGCCCCTGGGAGTTGGTCAGTTTATGAAGGGTGGTGCATCTCAAACCATTCCAAGTTATCGCGTGTTAACACCTGTTCCTTTCATTTCAGGCGATGGTTACTTTGTTGAGAGCTTCTTCTTGATAAAGAACCTCCTATACCCCATTAATATGGGGGTTGGGTGGTGGCGCCGATTTAACATCGCCACTAACCTCCTAGACTCTACCATGCACGCAAAATTCCCTGGTGGAGTCACGGTTACCATCCCTTGCTTAGATGAGAGCACCACGGTGCTCTCCAGAAGGTGGGTCCCCTCTCCTAAGGTGGGCCTAGCCTCTATTCAACCTACTAATGCCCTGATCCCAACACTTATACTGCCTGAATGCATCCTAAGATATGCTGATCTGTTTGATCCCAAAAAGGTTCTCCCACACCCTGATCGCACCAAGTTTGACTTTGAGTTCAAGTTGACCGTGGACCTTGTCAAGATATCCTTTCCATTTTACCCCTTGTCCCTGAGGGAGGAGGCTGCCTTGGACGTTAGGGTGGACGACATGCTCTTAGGGTTAAATCTTTTTTAAAATCCTCACCAGTGTGCTCCCCCCTCCTGTTTATAAAGAAGTCTGATGGCTCACTTCGTCCCTGCGTTGATTATGGCATTCTGAATAGCGTGACAGTACCTGACCCCCATCCGCTCCCTCTGGAGCAACTGATTGCCCGCTACGTGGAGAAGGCTATGGTGTTCAGCAAGCTTGACTGCCTCAACACTTTCAATCAGATCCGCATTAAATAAGGCCAGGAATGGTTGACCGCTTTTTGTACTCAGATAGATATCTATCAGTTCAGGGCTATGCCGTTTTGTTTGAAAACGCCCCCGCATTCTATCAGAGGTGCATTGATGCTGTCTTGTGAGGCCTTATGGGAACTTGTGCGATTGCATACATGGACGACATACTGGTCTTTCTCCCAGATGCAGAATCTCACGCCCGTCACCTTGTGTCTGTCATGGAGAAACTTTTACAGGAGAACCTTACAATTAAGGCTATCAAGTGTGAGTTCTTTCAACCTAAGGTTGAGCTCTTAAAAAACATTATCTTCTCCCATAACCACATTATTGCCCCAGATAAGGAAGCAGCTATCTGCAATTGGGTTACTCATTCATCTCTCATGGAGTTACGAGGCTTACTTGGGACATGTAACTTCCTCAAAAAGTTTACCCCCTAAGCTCTCAGAAGTTGCCCCCCTCTCTACATCGCTTCAAGGAAGAAGCTTTTTTAGTTGGACCAATGAGTGTAACGCCGCATTCCACGCCGTCAAGTCTATACTACTGTCAAGCCCAAAGTTGATACATGCAGACCCCAGATGCCCCTTTATTGTCGCTACTGATGCTTCCAACTTTGCGGTGGGAGCTGCTCCGCTGCAAGAGGGGGAGGATGGAAGGGACAGCCTGTTGCCTACTTTTATAAGAAAATGTCCCTGGTTTGGTTTAACTATGAAATATATGATAAGGAATTCCTTGCAGTTGTCGAGGCAGTATAACACTGGCGCCACCATTTGCATGGGTCTAAGTGGCCATTTACTGTCCTTACTGATCACAAGGCGTTGATGTACTACCATGCCCCCCCAGAAGCTATCCCTCGCCAGTCCCAGTAGTTAGAAATCCTGTCAGTGTTTGATTTCTAATATGACTTCATTAAGGGCACCCAGAACATGTTACCTGATGCTATATCCCGGAACCCTGCCCTAGCCCCTGACCCAGCACTAGTTGACGCCCACAATACCTAGGTGTATATTAAGCTGGAACAGGTGAAGGAGAGCCTTTTGTCCAGCCCCCGCTCTGCTTATGATGGAACCTTTGGAAGGGGACGCTGACACCCCTGCCCGCGTTAGGTTGTTCCAACCTCTGTCAGCTAGCTACAATAAGATTAAGCAGGCCTTATATAGAAATGGCGAACCCCTGGACAAATGCTACCAGTTGCTGGATGGGGTCATCCTCCATCAAGGCAAGAGGTGAGTACCGCCTAGACCCCTGTGTGAGGAAGTAATCCGTGAAGCTCATGACCCTCCGACAGCTGGCCACCCTGGAAAGAACAAGACGCTTGAGATGGTCCGCCGCTCCTACAGTAGGAAGGGTATTGCCAAAGATGTGGCAAAATTCACAAAGTCCTTCTTGACGTGTAACCAGTCAAAGCCAAGCCGCCTGAAGAGTGATGGATTGCTTGTTACCCTCCAAGCTGCTGAGGGCCCTTGGACATTAGTGTTTGTCAATTTTATTGTAAAATTTCCCTTGTCCCAGGGTTACGATGCAGTAATGGTTGTAGTGAACTGTTTCATAAAGATGGCCCACTTCATCCCCTGAAAAAACACCATTGCTTCAGTTGAGACAGCCCACCTCTTTGTAGACCACATATTTTGCTTACATGGACTCCCCAAGGAGATTACAGTGATAGGGGCCCACAATTCACCACTCAGTTCTGGGAAGCCCTTCTTTCCATCCTCAGCATCCGCCCCTGCCGCTCTACAGCCTTCCACCCCCAGTCAGATGGACAGATGGAGAGGGTGAACCAAGGTTTAAAGCAATTCTTGCGTAGTTATTCCAATGCTTAACAGAACAATTGGTCCTCTCACCTCTCACTGGCGCAATTCGCTTATAATAACCTTACCCATACCTCTACAGGCACTTCCCCCTTCTTTGCAAACTATGGTTACAAACCCAGCTTCAACCTTAGTCCGCGGATTGAGTCCATCATCCAGCTGCCAATGAGCCTCTAAAGAGCTCCGGGACATACATCAGGCAGTGTTGGACCATCTAGTTGATGCTATGAGGATCTACAAAGCATATGCTGATTGAAGGCACCGTGAAAGACCTGAGTATACGCCTGTTGACTTGGTCATGGTCAACGCCAAGCATCTCCACTTGAACAACCCTGCCGCAAGTTAGGTCCCAAGCATGTTGGACCCTTCAAGATCCTCAAGAAAGTTGACCCATCAGCTTACCAGGTTGACTACCCCCCAATCAAAGTGTTCAGAACCTTAAATAAATGCCTCCTGACCCCCTTTGATGGTCCCATGCCACCTCTCACAGATCCTGTCATAGTGGATGGCGAACACCAATATGATACCGATGCCATTCTTGCTTCTCGCCTATCCCAATGCCACCTGCAATACTTCGTGTCCTGGAAAGGATATGATGAGACAGAGAACAGCTGGGTACTCGATCAGGACATGACCAATGCTTAGGACCTAATTCATGACTTCCTCTAGCTTCCCAGATGCCGCAGGTCCTGCCACCCAAGCCACCTTAGCTACCATGAAGCTACCCACTTACCACAAGAACTTCGCCTAGGCCAATGTCCTTTCAGGTGGTGTAGAACCCTGTCCAAGAGCGGGGGATGATGTCATAACTAGTGACATATTTCCTGGAATTATCCGCTCCTCCAAAGCCAAATCCAACAAGCCCTTGGGGCAAAGACTAGAACCCCTAAGGGTCACTGGTGACCTCTCTAAGGTCGTTGACAGAAAATGTGTTTTGGCTTCGTCAGCCAGGGCTGAGGAAAACGGCCCATCTGATATGAGAAACCAGGCGGGAATCGAACCTAAAACCCAGAAAATTACAAGATATGAAGTTACAGAATTTGGCCAAATTCAAAAAAATTTATTTTGTTGAAGAACAACGAATTTGTGGCTCAGATCAGATTTCTATAACCATTTGAATCATTGTGAATCTTTCTCCTATAAATCAAGTTAAAGAGAGAAAGGCTTTCCTTTATCAGATACTCTGATCATTTTAATAAAGTTTGGAATTTATGGGCACTTTTCCTGCATTTTTGGTTATTTCAAATTAAAAAACACCTCTCTAAAGTTCTGCAATGGCTGGAGTCCGTTTTCCCTCTGGTTCACCACTACTGCTGTACGTGAGCCCTCCACCTACTCCAACGCCTATTCCGCCAGATCCGTCTCTTATTTTGCTACCCTTTGCCCTAGATATTACGGCTCACGTTCCCAGCTCCCAGGGCCTCTTGTCCCTGATGATTGTGGCCAGTTTAGAGTGCGTTTTTTCCACAGATTTATATGGGAACATAATGCTGACCATTTAGGACATCTCTTTGTTTTGTTGAGTCACTTGGCCTTGTTGTCTCACCTTTGGTCTGGGTCTTTCCCCTCAGCGACCTCCTGCTCTCCAGTTTCCCCGACTGCTGAATTTGTTACAAATCATTTGACTATGATTCGCTGACCTATTTGGAGCACTGGTGACTCATGCAGAGGATGCTCAAACTTTATAACTATATTTATTAATTTATATACAAACAACCAGCAAATAGTGCCAAGGATAGTTCAAACTAATCTAATGTTCAGTGAATCAGACGAGCGGATTGGGAGGAATCAATACCATGAATTATTGACAATTTATTGAAGTTCCAGCTTGGATGGCTGAGGGGGTTTCATAGGCGCAGTAGCCTAGAGTATAAATAGTCATTCCTCCCTCCAAATAAATATCTCTTTTTTGCTCATCTTATATTAGTTGCATTTGTCTGCTAAATTAGAAGAAGATGGGACTGGAGATCCCTGAAGTAGGCGCGGGGTGACATGGCTGGTGTGGCCTATGCTGCCACCTCCCATACCTCCTTTCTGATGAGGAACTGGTGGAAACCTCGCCAACCAGCCACCAATGGTGATGTGCTGACTGGCCATCAGCCCTGCAGGGTGCAGCGTGGGAGTGCCATAGCTGCCCAGGATGGGGGATGGACTCTCTAGGGCATACCCAGATGGGTTGGCGAAGGGCCAGGAGGGTATGGCAGCTTGGGAGTGCCTTGGCCTCCCAGGATGTGGGCAGGACTCTCTGGGGCACACCAAGGACCCTGGTCTAAGGTTAAGTCATTGGTCTTCTGTTTTGGTGGGTTGGACGTGGACTTGTAGGGGGTTGGTACGCCTATGAAGGCGAAACAGCAAGGGTCAACCAGACTCCATACTGGTTGACCTGGCACACTAACAAAGCTCACTGTTTGTGAAAGCAATTTTCTGACAGTCATTTTAATAGCTATTTTGGATACAGGATATTCAATAATCTGTTGTCTCATCCCATCTTATCAAGATAATAAAACTCTCCCCTGACCTCAAATACACCCAGGAGTATAGTATTACCAGTCTAAATAACAACAAGATAGTAGGTGCTTATTCTTCCCTGCCATTTCGAGTTGGCAAATTAGTTTTCAGCTCCTGAAGTTGCACTGGACAGAAGCCAATATGGTATACCTTTATTAGACACAGTTTATGATTATTTATAAGGAAGTCATTAATATAGAAGGATGTTTATCACTCCTCAGTTCTAAAGTTTTCCTTATGGTAGATAATAAAGAATCCAGAAAGAATGAATACTCTTGTCTGGGCAAAATACCATTTTTTTCCACCTTGCCTTGTAATCCTATCTTTGGAAGAAATATGAAAAAGCTTTTAAACTCAGTAGATGCAGCATAAGTCATACCCTTTTATGCTATTGAGGAGGTTAAAATTAAACCAAGAGAACAAAGAGTGCTTTTATACAAACATAACCCTGAGTATACCCCCAAACTGCATTCTACATATCACTAATGTCAATTTAGTCAGTAAATTTGATTAAAGAGTTTTACCAGGAATCCTCAACCCAGATTATCAGCGGCCTATTGAGCTATTACTTGTAAACCTAACCAACCAAGATATTTTAGACAAGAAACATCAAGAGATTTAAAAGGTTACTTAACCCCATTGATGAAATTGACAAGATACATTTTATTGGTTCTCAACTTGATTTTGGCCTACCTGCCAATGATTTAGTTTGCGTCATTCCTCAAGTTCAAATATCCAATAAGTTAAATCAGGAGGGGCTTGAGAAAGTGCATCAATTACTTAAAGATTATCAAGATGTTTTCTCCACTTCATATATTAACTATGGCCACATGAAAGACTGAAGACATAATATTGACATAGGAGATATAGCCCTAATATAATTGAAGCCATATAGGAAGTTAAAGGTAGAGGAGTAATAAATGATGACTAAGCTCAAGCAGCTAATGGATGCCAGCTTACTTTTGCCCTACCAGTGTCCATGGTCGTCCCCACTGTTACTCATAAAGATTAAAAATGGTGGCCACAGAATAGTGATGGATTACAGGAAGCTAAATGGCTTTACAAATAAGGACAGCTATCCAATTTTATGAATTGATGATGCTCTGGCCCAACTCTTTAACTTGAATTACTTCTCCATGATGGACCTCGCCGGTGGCTATTGATAGATGGATCTATCACATGAGGACCAAGAAAAATTGCATGATGATGTGCAAAAAAGGTCTATTACAACCTACCCATCTCTCTAGGGATTATGCAATGCAACTGCCTCGTTAGAATGGTGATGGATCACATTAAAGTTCTTAAACTCAGCTGAGTGATCATATATCTAGATGAAATAATTGTGTTTTAAAGCCTTCACCGATCATTTAGACCACCTCAAGTCAGTGTTCCAATGAATGAAAGAGAATTATATCAAACTAAAACCTGTGAAGTGTACCTTTTTTCACCAGGACTTAAAATTTCTAGAATATTTAATATTTTGGTAAGAAATTTAACCCGTATATGATAAGGTGAAGCAATCTTTAAGATGATTATGCTGATGAGCCTCAGAGTTATATAGGTATTTTTAGGAATGATGGGATATTATTATCAATTTTATCTCTAACTTAGCTCAACTTGCTGACTCTCTTGTTTGTTTGCTAAAAAAACCCTTACATATGGGGAGTAGAGAAAAGAACTTTATTTGAGACCATAAAGGATTTGTTTAAGTGAAGTCCAATTCTATGATATCTAAACTACTGGAAGCCATTAATCCTTTTTATGGATGCCTCCACCTTAACTGCAAGAGCCATTTTCTATCAACTGGATGATGAAGGCATTGACCACTGGTGTTATTACAGCTAAACGCTTTCAAAAGCTGAGCGAAATTACAGTGTTATGGATAAAGAGTGCCTAGCTGTTCTTCTCAAGGTAACCATTTCAGGCCATTCTTGTATGATATAAACTCTAAAGTTGTTAAAAAACATGCTTCTTTAATGTAGCTGCAAAGCATGAAAGATCATATTAGTAGACTATCCTAATGGGCTCTCAAACTTCAGCACTATAACCTGAACATTGTCCATCAAGCTGATACAAAGCATATGAGCGTATATGAACTGACCCAATTGCCCCTACTACATTTAGACAATAGTAAAGTTGAATGTTTATTGGGACCTAATAATGAAGCTATAATTTTGGGAGGATGAAATTTGAACTCAGTTAAAAGATGTTAAAAATGACAAAAATAAAATTCTAAAGTCTTTGATGGATTATCATACAAGAAAGTCGCAATTGACTGGCTACCTTACTTGTGACCTTTAGTACAGATATCAGTGATAATGGAAGCCCACAATACCTTAGGATATAGAGGAGCCAAAAATTTGCATGTGGATCAAGGATTGATACTATTGATAAGGAATACTGGAATCTTTAGTGGAGGTCTTAGATCTTTCATAACTTGTAAAAACAAATGCTGCATAAGGCCAAGTACAAGTATCAGCCAATGACCCCTCTGCAGCCCTTCCATACCACCAGTTTAGATGTCATACATCGAGTGCCTGAATCCACATGAGGGAATTTATACATCCTTGTAGGGATTGATCAGTCATCAAGTGGGTTGAAGTAATTGCCATTACTTTATAGACCGCCAAGGCTACCGCTAACTTTTTTATATTAAAAAATATATTTATTAGGCATGGCTTTCCACAGGTGCTGCTATGTGACAGTGGGAAGAACCTTACTTTAAGAGTTGTGAGAATCTTAGCTAAGAACTTGGGAACTCAACAACTATTTTCAGTGCCCTACAACCCATCAACTGATGGGAATGTAAAAAGCAGATGACATTAGTTTCTAATACTAACACAATATGACCACTACCTTAACATTACACTAAGACCAATATCTCCCAAGTGAATTTTTGGCTTATAACAAAAAGTTTCTTTTGTATAATTAATATGTCACCCTTCAGTCCTTATATAAAAGAGAACTTGGCATCCCAGCTCTTTAATCTGCAATTTATCAGTGATAATACTGAAGAGCCTGAAAAAGTGCTAAGAAGATTATCCCAGAAGATAATACAGCTTTAATCAGAAACAATAAAAAATTAGCCAAAACGGTCACAAGAAAAGGCCAAGCAGCAAATGGATCCTGTCAAACTTTACCCGCTTTTTAGATTTTGAAAGTAGTATTGTACTAACATAATCGTATATCGCCCCAAGAGGTAAATTTATATTCCAACTTGGATGGGCCATATGCTATAACCTAAAAACTTGGGGATGAAAACTCAATCAAGTATTTAGAAACTGAAATACTAGAAACTGCGTACATACCCAATTCCTACGTTGGTAATTACCTGGCAATATTCTTTAAGGGGTGATGTTGGACATCAGGATATTGGACATGATAGGAAGAATGTTGATCAGTTGACTCCTACAAGAGAATTGACGCCTAGACTCAAGTAGGGTTATATATTGTATTGAATATTTATATAGAAAAATTGATAATTGATAAGTCCCAATTAATACTAGGAAATTATTGGACCAATCTAGGTCCAAAATACCCTGATAAGAAATCCCAATTAATCAAAATGAAGGATCGATGATAGGTCAGGTGACCATTACACTAGGTGGTACATGAGGCAGTAAATAAAGATCACCCACACAATGAAAAGAATTAAAACCTTGAATAATGATTGACCTAAGTGATACCAAGTCTCATCTGACTTAATACATTTAACATATCTTTTCTACAAATAAAAAAAAATATGATAAAAATGCGTTGTACAATCTGGATGCATAATTGAATAAGAGACTCCCATCCAGATTCCCCTACCATTAAATTTTATAAATCCTTTCACTTATGGGTCTAATTTGTTATATGTAACGAATAAAAAGTCCTATTATATAATATAAAGTTTCATCATTCTATTTATATCTCTCTTTGGTACTTGACTTTAATCAGTCCTTTTGCCATACTTAACGGTAGGATAGATACTCTGGCTGATAGGACCTAATCACGACTTGGCACCCTTAAAAAAAATAATATACATGCTAAGAGTCTTAGACTGCTTCGTTTATTGAGTGTTAGGAATTTTAATAACAGCATTATCAAGCACAAAAATGGTAGCCCAACAAGGATTGCTATCATAACCAGAAACAGCGGCAGCTACGGCATCATATAAAGTGAGCATTTTTGAGGTCTTTATAGCTTGAGCCTTGATCTAGAAGTGATCTGATAATTTAGGCTAGGGTCTCTTTATAGCGTAGTTGAATTTCATGAGGGCCTTTTTTTTATAGTCAGGCTTTCCTTAAAACCAAATTCCTTGATAATCGCTTCTTTCACTTCACTCCAAGTATTCAGGTTTTCCATGTGTGTAAATTATAACTCCTGGGCCATGAGACTTAACCACAATAAGATATGCTTAACTTTTTTGATGATCAGTAGCACCTTCCATTTCTGCTCATAGATTTAAAGGAAGGATGCAATACTTCCTTCTCCAGGTTTAAGTTTGTCCTTAAAGGTAGGTTTGAAGGTAGTGCTTCTAATCCTGTGTCAATATATAATCCAAGAGCTTCCAATTCAATGATTTCAGTATATGTGACATTCTGTCTAACTTATTAAGTGAGAAAATGAATCTGATCTTTCATGGGGTTAAGACGCTACTTCATTTCTTCAATGGTAAGCCTTTATGTGACATGCAGAAAGTTAATTCACATTTTAAAAACTTTATCATTCTCCAGGTTTTTAATTCATATGTCAAGAGTATTGAGTTGTTGATGAGCAGTGGAGCGGAAAGCTTGTAAGAGTTTGTTCTCAACTTCTAATACTTCAATGCATTAGTTTAAGTGCTCCTTCGTCTCTTTGCATTCAGTGCTTTGAGGAGGCTTGTACGTCTTAGCTTTTTAATTCTTTTGTAAGGGTATTCCAGAACTGCTTAACTTCAATTGAGGGGATGGTAGGTCTGGTTACCATCTCAACTAGGTGATTTGCTTCTCATATTGCTCTCCAATTGGTAAGTTGCTCAGTAATTGAGTGGGTAGCCACCCACAGTTGCATGGGATCAAGGTCCTTCTCAGCATGGTCTAAATTGGGAAATAAGGTTCTGAGAGCTGACTGAGCCTCTGATGTTCAGTTGGCTTCAAGCTCATTAACTCATTTAAGGCAAGCTCTAGTTGGAACTTTAGGAGCTTGATATGTTCTTCCTCATTATGACAGCTAGTAAATCATGGGATGCTATTTCACCTCAGGCTTTAACATCTTGCCATCAAAGCTCTTGGGAAAATCTTTAAGTAATTTCTAGTTCCATTTATTAGACTCTATAATATTCTTAATGAGGTTCCAAAGCTTATTCCAAATATTTAATAAATTTAATTCAATGGTCCCCATTTGGATATGTAGTTGAATGTTTAGAAATGATCGACTAATCAAGCAGTGTAAGTACCCTATACTTTAATGCTAGATTATATACCTGTTTGTAGGCCACTCTCAACGTCCTTGGGTATTGATATGATGATGTAGTTTCTCTTCATGGATTTCTAGTAAATGCACAATATGGTAAAGCGCTGGGTGTAAAAATCACATAATGTATTGAGATAGATTGCACTTGAACCATGTCTCTGAGAAAGCACTAGATTTTTATAAATTCATTAGAGTCATGTCTAAGGCGGATGTCCTTTTGTGACTGGCTCTTTCTCCTGGGTTTATGATTCATCAAAGTAAGTTATAAACCCCTTCATTTGAAATTCAGGGTAGACATTGAGATTCATGGATCCGAATTAAATTTCCTTTTACTTCTTTACATGTGACCAAGGGAAGACTTCCCATTTGGCCATATTCTTTACCATTTTTATTGTGCACCCAGTAGGTTGAAATACTGAAATTATTATCTTCCATGGTGCAAAGAAATAGATACAGATATCATTAAGAGATGGCTGTGCCCCTGTAGTGAACACCAGCCTGTAAAGCTTACATTTTTGTGGATCATTGATACTGTGCCTAAGAAACATGGCTTCAATACTTTTTTTAAATCTAAGTCTTTAGAAATTATTTAATTTGTAAAGGTAGCCAAGTTTCTGCTTAGGTCCTGACATATAGAGTATCCATCTTATGATAAGAGGTGAAAAGTCTAATTGAAGTCAAGTTACAAAACAGAGATTTATACAAAAAGGTGCAACTTTATTAATTAATTTTGGGGTATTTATCTTAATAAAAACGATATAATTCCCATAATGTAGGAAACATTAAATTTATTATGGGAAGGCTATCTGAATGGGAGGCTCTTCATTGGGTAGTATATCAAGATTCATGAATTTCTTTCTAACATAATTTTTATAGGTTAAAAGTTTTCTTTAAATGGCTCATTTGGATAAGACTTGGTGTCATCTAAGGTGGCCATCTGGCAGATTCCAGGTTTTTCCCTTTAGAGTAAACTTAATTTATCACCTCATAGCCATTGGATGGAGAAGTCACCTCACACTTTAATAATCCATTACTTCAGCTAGACAATATTCTATTTTAGAATTTGAGCTCAAGTTATCTGGGAGGGACTCTAGTATTAAATTGAGCCTTACCTATTTTTGATTTATCCATATAATAGATAAAGGGTCTCCTTTAACCCATTTTTCAGGCATAGTTATCATTTCTATCAAAGGGTTTGTTTATTAATTTTGTTTATTATCCTTTCTATCATGCCCAATAAACTGGTATCTGACAGACCCACTTACCCTTTCTATGTTTAATGATGGGTTTGATTCTCACTAAAACCCCTTCAGTAGAATTTATATTATAAATAGAACTCTGCGGCTAGAGGGTTAAAATCATATGTAAATCTATAATCCTGTATCTCAGGTCCAGATAATTATGATGGTGAAACCACAGCTATATGAAAATAGCCTAACAGTATAAGGTATTAAAAAGCTTATTAAATTGAGCTTTATCTCCTACCCCCTATGTTATCGCTCTCTTTCCCTCTAATTAGCATACTCTATTTAGCCTGAGATCGCCTACCCCAAATAACTTAGCTTATCTAGAATTGATGGTGCCATGAAGCTCAGAGTCCCAAATCAGTCATGACCAAATGTTCAGACAGAAACTCGAATTTCAGTTTTATCTGGCAGCATAGTCATCGTTGGTAGGTTTGAGAAGTAAGGCATTCATCCCATAACTCAGATAAAGCGTAGTGGAAATATTTTAAGAAAGACAAACAGGAAAATTAGATGCAGAGTATTTTTGGTAATTCAAAAAAAATTAAGATCAGGCTTTTATAACGGATCATTCAAAAATTGTAAAGGAAAGAGGTCTTTAGGGTCACAAAGGGAAAGCAGCTAAAAACAAACAAATGGCTAAATGGATAAGATAAGGTAAGGGACTTCCACCAATAGATTGGAGATCTCGCCAGTTTTACAACATCTCCCATATTCATTTTTATGCTGATATAATTTAAGTAAATTTTTGTTGATTGTTGTTGGTAGGAAACTCTGTTGAAGGTTTTAAGTTGAGCCTGCCATAGGATAGGAATTTTGGGACTTGAAAGGGTCACTTAAAATGGGTTTGATTTTCCAGATTTGGAATTGAGCAATTCATTTTATTTATCTTATTTTATTTAACCGAGGTAAGCTGACCAGGGGACGAATAATACCGATATATGTATTGGGGTTAAAGGGAGGTGAAGTATAGCAAGATTTAGGCACCCCAGAGTAGACGAGCTACCCTGATTGCCAGCCAGTACTGCCAGGTATAGGGAGTTAGATGACTTACTATGAAGGGGTTTCCCCTATTATGGAGCAGGTGTGGAGGAAGGGGCCCATATGCAGAAACCAGACTGGTAACCATGACTCAACGAGTTGTTGTTGCTTCAGCCTCATGTATCCATATAGCCAGTCTTGAAAGTGTTCCAGTAGGTGTAGGTAAAATCTGCTGATTGTCCCATGGATGGTTGGCACGGTTCCCTTTAATGCATCCAAAGCTACGGTGTGGATTGTCCACAGTTCAATGGCGACTATCAGAGAGCAGATTATGGGTGGTATTGGGGATTCAAGTTGGAGTGCGAGGAGGCTTCTGGATATTGACAGCTCCTGGTCATTGTTGGTTCTCAACAGATGCGCAACTTCCCGCCATATGGCTCTAGATGAGGGGCATGCTTTGAGGCAGTAGTGCAGGGCGCCATCCCCTCCACACACTGCATATGCTACATGAAGAGAGTTGGAGCAATATGCTGTTCTGTAGGTTCTTATGAGGCAACTCCAGGTGTTAGCTCTTATCCTTGGCTGGAGGAGCGGATGATGTGTTAGCCTACATATTGACTTCTGTGTTGTGAGGTCGTAGGGGGTGCCTAAAGCATCCAGATAGTCGATTCCTGAAATGAATGGGGCCACATCATGTGTGTCCCTTTGGGGGTGGTCATCTGGTTTCCTTAGCGTGAAGTGAGCTCTGGGCCTTCCCCTTCCCCAAGTAGTGCCTATGAGAGTGACGGTCCACCCTATGTGCTGAATGGTGCGTAGGAGGCGCTTGAAGTGTGAGGGGGGGAGTTCCATGTGGGCCCGCTGCGTTGAGGCGGTTTGTAAAGTATGTGAGCAGGCTGGATGGGTTGTGTGGGTTGAATAGTTGGAGCGCCTGCGCAAAGTTGGCCCTCGCCGCTCTGGACCAGTGTTGTTGTTGGCAATCTGGGGCTAGGTCTTCCTTTATCCAGGTGCCCAGTCTACAGTTGGCGTGGACCTCAAAGTCTATTAGGCCCATGCCTCCGCTGGAGCATGGGCCAAAGAGTGTTTCCGCCTGTACAGATGGCCAGGACCCAGGCCACAGCTATCCCTAAAATAAGTGCGCGGATTGAGGATGTGAATGTAGGTGAGAAGGAGATTGCTTGGGCGGGGAACCACAGCATTGAGAGGATGAGTGAGTTGGCAACTGTTACTTGCCCCATTAGTCCTGGGGATCTTCCCTTGAGGGAGGCAACACGGTTGGACATCTGCTGTAGTAGATTGTTCTCAATTGTCTTATTGACATACCCCCTGTTTCCATCCATATCCCAAGGTGGCGAAAAAAGTTGGTTGAGGGAGGTGATGTGAAGGGTAGGATGAGTGGGTTGTTCCTTCATGGGGGGCTGTGAGGTTTGGGTGTTGTGGCCCAGTTGTTAGTGTACTTGCCTAGGATTATTATTTCCGTTTTCTTTTTGTTGAGTAATGCATTGCTCACAATGGAATTTTCCTCCAGGGTGCGTTCCAGCTGTCGGGCATCATTGTTGTTAGCTATACCTGGCACGCAGTCATCCACAAAGGCTAGTAAGTTGACTTTTGGTTGGACTTGTGCGGTTATGATCATGAGGCATGAGTCAGCGATGCAAAGGAGTGGATCAATACTGAAGTTATACAGCAGTGGGCTGAGTGGGTCCCCTTGTTTGAGCCCTCTGTGTAGTGTTATCTTGTTGGTTAGGAAGCCAGGGCCGCATACAGCCATGGACTTGAATTCTGTAAGGAGCATCGCCCAGTTTATGGATCTAGGTGGGAGTTTGAAGGCGCTTAAGCATTCCTTCAGGTACGGCCAAGCAACATGATCATATGCCTTCTCCTGGTCTAGGAATACCAGGGCTCCTTTTGCTTTGGACTGGCATACGTTGGCGACGGAGTGTATATTGGTCCAGAATGAACGCCCTTGTATGAACCCAAACTGATTGGGCGACAGGACTTTGGAGGCTAGTGTGCCTAATCTGGTGGCTAAAATTTTTGCTATTAGTTTTGTATCAATGTTAGAGAGTGCAATTGGGCGCCAGTTGGCCAGGTCCAGTTTTTTGCCCTTTTTAAACAGGGTTATGACATAGAAGTCCTAGCCACCAGGTTGGAGGCGTGTCTCCAGCAGGCACTGGTTCATTGATGCCAAGAGGAGGGTGGCGATTTGCTTGAAGTACTTTTTGTAGAATTCGTAGGGTATCTCATAAGGCCCTGGGCATTTCCTAAATGGCGCACCGCGGACTGTGTCCCAGAGCTCCTCCTGTGTTATTAGGTTTATAAGGTTATAGTCCAGCGGTGCATTTTGTATTCTGGTGGTGTGTATAAAATCTTTGATTTTTGGGGTCAGTTGGGGTGTCGCAATATAGTTTGGTGTAATAGAAGTTTACTTCTGCCTTGACCTCCGCTGGGTTGGTTGCCACGGTACCATCACCTTTGCAGACCTATGTGCATGCGGGCTGGTTGCCATGGGAGTGAAATTGGTGGAAAAAGTATATTGAGCAGATTTCACCTTCTTTTATAAACTTACCTTTTCTCAAAACTATAATTCTGTTCTGGTGCTTGAAGATGAGGGCGTTTAGGCGGGCGGATATTTCCTCCCAAATATGCCCCCAGTTGGGGCTGTAGCTGGAATTCAGGGTGCTGAGCTCGAGGTGGTCCAGTTCCACCAAGGTGCGCCTAATTGTGGCTGTGTTGGCGGTGTACTTACGTTAGGTGAGATGGCGAGTTTTATTATTAGTTTAACTTTGAAATTTGTCAGGTTTCGATGGGGTTCAATAAAAATGGAGATATGAATATTGGATTTGTGGCCTCATATAAACCCAGTCAGATATTTTAGGCAATTTTATATTTTGTGGGTGTAACTTCCTCCAGGTCGACGCCTGTGCAGAAGATGGGTTGACAAAAGCTGCACCAAAATGAGTTGGTGGTTGGAGAAGTTGATCTTTTTTGTCAAGAAGTTGGAGATGTTTAAGTGGTGGGTTTTTGGGACAAGGATGAAGTTGATGCAGCTCATTGAGCTGAGTGTTCTCTCGTGTATATTGTGGAGGGTCATGTGGGGGAGGAGTGGTGACCTGGGGGGTATCTTGTAGGCCAAGGGATGCCTTCATTGCACAGAATTTGATGTACCTCAGGGGGTATCCTCTGGGTTAGGCCATCAGTCCATGTTGGGGTTATCCCAGCAGTTGAAGTCGCCCAGCAGGATGGTATCTGATGGGAGGTGAGTATTGGGATGGTTTTGAGGAATTGTTTCCTCTCAGCTGTAGTGCATGGTGCATAGTTGTATGCTATTGAGATTGTGTCCTCTTAGCATGTGATCATTGCAACCAGTATGCAGCCATGCGGATACAAAGAGGAGTTAGTGATTCTTAGTTTTTTGTTATTGCAGATGACCACCCCACAGTGGGACGTCCATACCAATTGGGATGGTGAGACCCTGGCTGACCAGGATCCCTCTTCCCCCTGTAGGCAGTGGGTTTCTTGGATGGCCAAGATATCTACAGGGGGTTTTGCAGGAAGTCCAGATTTTTGGCTTGGGACAATTGAGCCCTGGCTCCTGTGATTTTTAACGTCCCTATTGACCCTGAGGTGGCTGCAGCGCCTCAGTAGCAGTTGGGAGGGACGCCCAGACCAAACCCAGCGCACAATTGCTTGAGCTTGCTTCATGTCATTGGGCCTGTCCACTCTGTGTTATCATCTGATTTCTTACCCTGTGCCGATTTTATGTGGTTCTTGTAGTTTTTAGGGTTTGGGTAAGATTTCTCCACTCATGACTCATGGTGAGTTTGGTGCAGTGTTCTGATTGTTTTCTGTGGTTGTGGGGTTTGAATTTAAAGATGTGGGTCCTGCATTTTGCCATTAGTGGAGCTGAATTGTCTGGCTAGATTCGCTTGATTGATACCATGTAGTGATTCAGTAAATTGTTGAAAAAAATTTCATCTTGGGTATTATGCTTTGATTGGTTGGATCAGTTGATTTCCTCTGTCCCCCTGAATTTTGCCATGTTCAATGGAGGAGTCTGCGAGTGATGCAGCTTTGGCTGCTGCCCGCTTGTGGGCCTTCTTTACCATTTTGTGTACTTTGGTTGATACTGGGTCTATGAGAATGTATTGCCCATCCTCTCCCTAGAGAAAGGCGTGGTTGGTGTTGACTATTTTGGTGAAGTTTTCGTCATCTTTGTCCATGGTGACATCACAGAAGTCTGAGGCCAATATGCCCTCCTTCACTGGGCATTCATGTCACAATTCTGATATGGCTGGATGATAAGCCCTAGGTCATGAGGGCGGGACAGATGGATCTGCTGAGATTGATATGAGTAATGGTAATTTGAGCGCCTCAAAATTAGGCGATATTGGATTGTTGGTAAATCGCCTTGAATTGGGTGTCATGAGATTAACAAATGAAGAATTGGCGTGACCAATGAGATATGACGAATTGAGTTACTAAGCCATTTAAGTAGTATCATCCAAAATTGTTACAATATAAGCAGGATGAGATGATTGAGGAAGGTTAGATTTTTATAGTTTGAATTTAGCGGAACAGCGGGAATCAGCTGTAATAAAATACTAATAAAGAAGAGTTGTGGGAGCAAGTGCTCCATATTTATTTTATAAGTCTGTTTTTTTATTTCCAGCACAAAGATCCTCACATCGTTGATCCTAGCTGCTCAGTGGGTCAAGCCTGTGCCAAAACCCTTTGGTGTATCCCTCACATACTGCCAATTTTACAACAGTGGTGCTCACTACAGGGGGCCACTGATCAATTATAATATGATAAAAACTCAGTAGCCAGACGTGTTGCCTCAAGTTGCCTTTGTGGAGCTGAAACTGACTTTGGATGCTGTGCTTATAAACAAGATGAGCTGCTCCAGGAGGTCTACTGCAATAAGCTGCCTCATTTGATTGTGAAGGGAATATTTATGGGCACTTTAAGCATTCTGAGATTGCAACTGAAGGAGTCTCAGATCGATGAAGATCAAAACTGTTGGTTTCTTCCTTGGATGTCAGAAGTGCTGATCAAGTCGTCTGTTATCTTCAAGGCAGCTCCCTTATATACCAAGAAGTCAAAGACATGGTGCTGCAGTTGTTCGGTGGAACTGTAAGATGTCACAGTGGAAGGCTGAATTTTTAACCATTAAGTTTCAGCAGAATGAAACCCTCACCGCGTTTGCTGAGCGATTTATGGCGGAAGCTCACGTGCTAATTGGGGCTGGAGTTTATCCGAAGTGGAAGTATGTATTGTGATGACTTCTGCTGTGAAGCCATACCATGAGTTACATAATGTTATGGCCACCCTATTGGATGAAGATGTACCTTTGCTTAAACTTGTTCAGTTTTTGCACCGTATATCAGCAAACTTCCCTCCACCTAATGCTGAGCAGAGTCCTTCTGCTGTAACTGCTAAATCATTATATTTGGGGAACACTGGCAGTCAAGTGCATATTTCACCAGGTTATCATCAGCAGTTAAACGTCCAACCCATTCTTGCTTATCGTCCCTGGGCCAACTATCGCCCCAGACCTGTTTATGCTGAGCACTTCCAGTTTAACTCTTGTCATGGTTGTTATCACAATAATCAGGGATGTGAGCCCTATGATGTTAGCTGTTTTAAATGCAGTTGTAAGGGGCATCTGTCATGATGGTGCCCTAATCAACTGGTCTCTTGTGTACAGCCAGGATAGTACGGTCAGAGAAAAGTTAGAGCAGAGTAGAGAAGGGACTCTCTATCTCTGCTATACCAAACCAAGACGTCTCACCTGAACCCAAATTAGATTATTCAGCCAAAATTTTCTTGCACAATTAGTCAGTTTTATATCAGCAGTTAGTTGGAGGGGTGAATGTTTTGACACAAGTACGGTCAGCGACTATGGCGGAAAAGGGGTCTCACATGCATGTTGAGCCATATGCCTGTCAAATGTTCTACCAAGTAACCCCTGAAAAGTTAGACCCCTCCTCAGATGCACCTTTTTTGCAAGCAGTAAGCGTCGCTCTTCCAGTCAAAACTATTTTAAACCAATACCCCAGAATTGGTGAGGGGATTGCGTGTTTCCTTGGAAACAGGACATCTTTAGATATCTATTTTATTAACAGGCAAGATGCATCCTACTCTGAGTGTAATTAATGTGACCTGGTTGTAGCTAAGACCCGAGTCCATGCTATCATAGATACAGGTGCCCCTGTCAACATAGTCTCCACCAAATTGGTGGCCAGGTTGGCATTAAAACCAGATGTGGAAAACACAGGATGGTATACGGCACTGCTGGAGTAGACAATACGGTCTCTGAGGGAGCATACAGTGTGCTTCCACTGAGTTTTGGTTCTATTATCATGGTAGCTCCAGCTATAGTGTTACCAAATAGTAATTATGATCTGTTAATTGGAACTGCCTTCTTGCAACACTATGGGGCTGTTATTGATATGACGAATGAGACTTTTGAAATATTGGGTCAGCGAATCCCAGTCCACTTCACCTCTAACGGAGTACCAAATGATCTGGTGCATATAGGGAGTATTAATCTATCTTATAGCGATGGAGTAATTCCAGTGCGCTACCATTGGTTAAAGGACGTAACCCGGAACCTTCCTCAACAGATATATGAATATCAAGGGCTGCCGCTTAGAGCTGCTGGACCTATATCCATTCCATCTGGGCATCAGATTATATTGAACACTGAATTGGTGATTGAAATTCCAGACGGTCTCTATGGGGAGGCTATTGGGCCATATCAGCAATCACGGTTTGAGCCCCACATGGCCTTATGCATTATTTTACCAGGGCAAGGGGAGATCAAAGTTTTGCTTGAAAATCTAAAAATGGTACCACTGCATATCCGCCACCACCAAATAGTGGCATACTTACACTTAATCCCCATTGAGGAGGTTCTTTCAGTTCATGAATTTGGGTCACTGAAGGAATTTGGTCTGCCTTTCAAACCATAGCACAGTGTAATGGCAGTTGTATCACGTGATAGATTAATGGGGCTGTCAGAACAACAGAAGGATAGGGCAATCGCTTTATTTAAAAAATATAAAGAGATTTTTGCTGTTGATGACCATGATTTAGGATGCGCGTGGGGGCGGTTCATAGGCTGGCTCCTGGAGATCATCCACTCATCAGGTCAAGGCTGATCCGCTGATTAAGGGTGGCGAAAGAAGTAGTAACCAAGGAAATTGACAAGCTGTTAGCGCAAGGGATGCTTGAACTGTCAAAGAGTCCATGGGCTTCACCTGTTCTGATTGTTAAAAAGGGATGGCACCAACCATGTAGCAATTTACTACCAAAAGCTCAACAGTATCACTAAAAATGAATCATATCCCTTACCACGGATTGACGACGCTTTAGATTGGGTAGGGGTTGCTCATTTCTTCTCAGCTATGGACCTGATCTTGGCTATTGGCAAATCGAGTTGCCACCGGCGGAGCAGGAGAAGTGCATGGTAATCATATCTAAAGGTCTTTTCCAACTAATCTGGATGCCACAAGGGTTGTGTAATGCCCCAGCTACATTTCAACGAGCAATGGATACTATTCTGGGGGACCTAAAACTGTCATGTGTCCTTGCATACCTTGAC
Source organism: Massospora cicadina (assembly GCA_022478985.1). Taxonomy (NCBI): domain Eukaryota; kingdom Fungi; phylum Entomophthoromycota; class Entomophthoromycetes; order Entomophthorales; family Entomophthoraceae; genus Massospora; species Massospora cicadina. The sequence continues at coordinate 25,664 of JAKSZP010012626.1, forward strand.
GACATTAATGAATTCTCCTAAATCTCCTCTGAACACCTCAATCATTTAGAAGCTGTATTCCGCCAGCTCGCTGAGGCCAATTCAATATTAAACCCCTGAATGCCACTTCTTTAAGGACCAACTGGAGTACCTAGGGTTTGTGGTTGATGCCACAAGGCTGAGAACTCAACCAGCCAAAGTGGAATCTGTTTGAAAAATAACTCTACCCACCAGTAAGTGGGATATACAGGTCTTTTTGGGAATGGTCGGATATTACCGGTGCTTCATCCCTAACTTCAGCTGTATTGGGGCCCACTTTTTGAGTTATTAAGAAAGGACGTTATGTTTGAATGGGCGTAACGTCAGCAACGCGCTTTTGATACGCTTCAAATGGCGTTAACCAGTGCGCCGGTATTATGCTATCCCAATTTTTAAAAAAAGAAGTTCATTGTTCAGATGGATGCATCCCTTTCCGCTGTAGGGACAGTCCTATCCCAAAAGGATGAGAAAGGAGAAGAGCGCCCCGTAGCATACTGTAGTCACAGTTTGAACAGCCATGAACGCAATTACACCATGACTGAGAGGGAGTGCTTGGTGGTGATCTACGCCTATAAGCAATTTTGGGTGTATTTGCATAAAGTGAAATCTAAAGTTGTAACGGATCATGCCTTGCTACGCTGGTTACAAAATCTGAAAAAACCAGAAGGGCATCTTGCCCAATGGGCTCTTAAATTGTGGGCATACTATTTTGAAATTCTTTACCGACCTGGAGCAAAACACCATAATGCAGATTGTTTATTGAGATTACCTACAATTGCAGTTACCATGGATCTGAGTGATATCCTGTTCAATAAGATGCTTAATGGCAAGTACGATGATGAACTGCCCCCAGTCATCAAGGTATTGGACAGAATAATGGCTAATATGTTTCAGAAAAATGGGGAATTGTATAAGTGGATAGGGGACACTACCGTGAATATCCCAAGACTTTCCACCCGCCCAACTATTTACATGAGTGCACACTGAGCAGTTGGACATGGTGGAGTGCGTAAGACCATGGAATTATTGTGGCCTAAGTGTTACTGGGAAAGTATGAGCTTCGATATTCTTGATACTATCTCCTCCTGTCACCAATGCCAAGTGGAAAAGCCTTTCCACCAGAAGACTTCATACCAGTTAGTGAAGCTGCACCTCGCCTGGCACACCTTTTAAATTGATGTGGTGAGTTCCTTGCCAACAGGGGCAAACTGGTGCAAATACATCCTGGTAGCAATTAACCACTTGACCAGGTGGGTTGAGGCGCGACCAATATGAGATTTGGGGGCACTAACGGTGGCTAAGTTTGTTATGGAGTGTATAATTCAGCAACACGGTTTTCCCCAATTCATCCTTACTGATAACGGGACAAACTTCACTTCACACATTCTACCTAAAACTAAACTAACTGATGGCCATCCGTGGGGTTCTAACAACTCTGTATCACCCCAAGTCCAACGGAATGGTTGAACGGGCTAATGGGAGCCTGTTGAACATACTCCGGAAGTTGGTCATGGACAGGCCCTCTTATTGGAGTACCCTCCTTTCTACCACGGTGTTCTCCTACAACATTAGCTACCATTTGGCCACAGGGAAAAGCCCATTCCAATTGCTTTATGGTTGGCACCCCACTCTGCCCTCTCTCCTATGCCTGTGTAGAGGACACTGGCGGAATGGATCTGCAACGCTATTTGACCATTCTAATGAATACACTGATCAAATTACAAACTGAAGCATACTTGTTCAGCTTAGCCAAGAGAATCAAAATTCAGGCTGCCAATCAGGTATGCCGGAGTGCCCTAGCACAGTTCAAGGATGGAGACATGGTCTTATTCCATGATCAACATGGGTTTGGCTGAAAACACAAGCTGGCCAATATCTGGATCAGACCATTCAAAGTCATTGAGAAGACAGGCATAGATGCATACACAATCAAGAACCCTGCTAGCAGTCAGATCTTCAATTGAGTGCATGCGAAGTTCCTCTGGGCATATAAGCAATAGGAGCTTTATTGTCCAGTCAAGGAGGGGGTAATGTTGTGATTCCAATATGACTGGACGATAAGCCCTAGGTCATTATGGCAGAATGGATGGAATCTGCTGAGATTGATATGAGTAATGGTAACTTGAGCGCCTTGAAATTAGGCAATATTGGATTGTTGGTAAATCGCCTCAAATTTGGGTGTCATGAGATTAAAGAATGAAGAATTGATGTAACCAATGAGATATGGCGAATTGAGTTACTAAGCCATGTAAGTAGTATTATCCAAAATTGTTATGATATAAGCAGGATGAGATGATCGAGGAAGGTTAGGTTTCTATAGTTTGAAGTCAGCAGAACAGCGGGAATAAGCTGCAATAAAATATTAATAAAGAAGAGTTGTGGGAGCAAGTGCTCCATATTTATTTTATAAGTCTGTTATTTTATTTTCAGTACAATGATCCTCACATCATTGATCCTAGCTGCTCAGTTGGTTGAACCCTGTGCCAAAACCCTTTGGTGTATCACTCACATACTGCCAATTTTGCAACAATGCATGTACCTTATGCCCCAATGCGCTGCAGTAATTGCAGATAGGCAGTGCACTTTCCAGTGTGACGCAGAATACCTTTGACACTCCCCCATCCAGGAGGTGAAATACCACTGTGCATGGGATTTTTGTGAGGTCCTTGGCCACCTTGGGATTGGGTTGATTATGGAGATTGCCTTTCCTGTGCACAGGTTTAGCATCAGGTGAAACCGCTGTAGTTCAAATTGTTTAATTTCTCCATAGCTGGCAAGTCTGTCTCAGAGCTCCTCCTCGATTACCTTGCAGGGAAGGTTAGTAGGGAGTGAGTCAAAGGAGATGAACAATGTTCACTTTGTTCCATCTAGTGTGTGCGGTGCACACAGTACGTTTGCCCTTGGGGAGGGCGATTTTTATGCAGACTTTTGCGGCGTCATCAGCATCTTCTTCAGTTTTAAAGCCCATATCAATCAATCCGTGGTGGATGGTATGGGTGTTAATGTACACCACGTGGGGGAAAAGGGAGGCCTGTGCCTCGCCCACCTTTTCCCACAGAGTTGGATAATCAACCCATAAGTAATGTTGGAGCCCATGCTTTATCTTTGATAGGGATTGGGCATACTGGATTTCCATGTACAAGTTTTGTTTAGTGGTGAACTCCACAAACCTGGATGGTGTCTGAGATTGTGGTTTCTTGGTGGTATTGGTTCCCAGTCCCTCTCCAGGGCGTTTCTTGCCCTTTGGCACACCGTTTTACCCATTGCCTGATATGGCTTTTGCCCAATTTAATTGTGATTTGTTAAAATCTCCCATCTCCTGTATGATTATCAACTTTTGCTGATTAAATTGAATCATAGTAACTAATATTATTATTACGGGAAAGAAAGCTAATTTTTGTAATTGAGCAATTCATTTTTAAAAAATTAAGACTAAGACCCCTATGGTGAAATTTTAATGGCTCTTGAGTTATTCCTCATATTGGAGTTTCATTTAATTGGCTCAGTCATTTTCTTATTTTTGGGCAGTTGTTTAAATTAAGTCAGTGGTAGTCTTGTCCTGTAAGTGCCGAATTGTTGGTTTGGTCTGATAATTAAATTTGAATAATAGTTTTTAAGGAGTGTGCTAGTGAAAGAGTGAATTTTGGCTCATTAAGCCCACAGGATGGTAGGCACTCATTCTGCCCATTTCTCAGGATTTTCCATTTAACTTTTCTCCTAAGCATATATGAGGGTTTGATTGAGCCATTTGGTTACTCCGTTTCAGAGGGTTGTAAGAGATGGTCATTAAGTGCCTCAACTAAATTTGGGAAACCTTTTTGGTGACTATCTTGTTGCTAAAGTGCAACCATTGTCAGATAGGATAGTGTGTGGGGGTCCATAGGTGGTAATAATCTCTTCATAATAAACTGGGTAGCGGTAAGGGCGTTGGCTTTGAGAACAGCTTTAGTGAGTGGTCATCTAGTAAAATATTTGGTAGCAACTAGGAGGTACTTGAAACCTTGACTGATTACAGGGAAGGGTCCTATAAAGTTTACGCCCCATATTTCAAAGGGTTTTGAGTTTTTTTGTGATTGAATGGCTTCTGTGGTTGGGGCTG